>JACJUY010000483.1:86221-98536 GCA_014220935.1 Platorchestia sp. MABIK | reverse complement strand
GATGTACTGAGGAAACCGTTGGTTGTGATGTTCTGGGCGATGTTAGTAGAACTGTTCACATGTTGTTCTTATCGACGATAATATATTTTTTTTGATGGCGGTTCTTTTGTGAAGGTGATCGTTGGCCAAACGCATCCTTCTTCGTAACGTTTATTTAAACACGACGTAGGGTATCTGAATTGTAAATCATTACAATTAAATTATTCTCGTTTTTATGGAGAGGAAAGAATCAGAGATACATTGATGTATCAGTGGTAAATGATGAATTAATTTATTCTCGGACAATCCCTTTTATAATGAGGAGTGTATCACTGTTCAAATTAAGAGTTTAATTATTTTCAAGCGATTTTTGTTACAATGAGGTGGAGTGTATCAGAGATACGTTGATACGTCAGTGATAAGCAAAGAGCTTCACTTCCTCTAGTGAAGCTTGTGGCCCGCCATGTGCGATCCAAATCATTATATGAGAAGTCATAGCCTAGCCTCTTATCACCATTATCGGAATATCACCAGCGCAAGAGCGCGTTGAGAAAACGAAGGTCGTTTACGGAGAAAAAGAAGCACCGTGGGATTAATTTCTGCCGGTGTTCAGTGCATCGCATTTAACCTTGAGTCGACACTCCTATTTGAGGACATGTTCAAATTCTGTGGCAGCTGTAGGAATGCTGCTCATCATGTTCTTAAAATGTCACATGAAGCGCATAACTTCATGTAAGTGGCCCAAAACTAAACTAACGGTCAATCAACGTGAACTAGCGTTTTGTGTTGACTGAATTGTAACGGTGTTAATGGTATCAGTTGTGCATGTTGAATCACTTGAATCTCTTGATTCAATTGTGTCACGTGAGTCAATTGAATCAACTGGGACAGTTGGGTCAACTGAGCACATTGGAAAACTGGAAAACTGTCTCAATGGAGTCAATAACTTTCTAGTGTGCGTGTAGTTATGGCACATTTATGACATTTAAAAAGCTTTTCTAAGTTGTTATGCATTGATTTCATTATTTACAGTTATCTAGTAAATACTTGTACACTCATGTCTCTACACTGAGAATTGTCTCAGTAAAATAATAGCGTTACGGAACTCATGACTTTTGTACCGATCAAAGCACATTGTGTGTATCTATACATGAAGCCTCAGGCTTTTGGAGCACTGGCCTGCTGGAAGGCCCAGCACAACCACAAAATTAAGACGGCAACTTCGGCGCGTAGGAGGTTACAAAATAGCTGGGCAGGGCAATGAATTATGATAGGAACACGAACTATGGTAGGGAATCCAACTGAGAGAAGAAAACCTGTTAGTTTTTTGCTCCAGTTATTTTCCATAAACTAATTTACAATCTCAACGAAGTTAGTTTTGCTATTCGTTACGAGCCAAGTTGCAACCGACTTTGACTATACAGTAAGGAATAGCAAAAAAGATTGCTTGGCAGAGCAAGAAATTAGGGTAGAAAAACCAACGGGAAGAAAAGCCAACTGGAGTTGGAAAATGAACGTGAAAGAAATCCAAGTGAGGTATGTAAACAAACTCTGTCAAGAAAACGCAATGGTGTAGGGAAATATTGTAAACTTGGGCAGGAAAACTAAGACGCAAGAGAGAATGAGACAGGGGTTGTAAAAAAAACTAGTGTAAGAAAACGAATAAAGCAGGTAGACAAAAAGGGAGCATGAAACATGGTCAGAAAATATTGCTGGTGTGCGTTCTTATAAACAGGCGAGTGAGCGTGAAACTAACATCAGAACAATGAGTCTCGTACAATACATACGGGGTTTGTAGTCAGTGTACATCCTTCGTCATTTCTTGCTACTGTTTATCTGGGAAGCGGAGATTTTGAAATATTTCTGCATAATTATATCAACGCAGGAAAATCCATCCTACTGTTGGTACAGAAAAATAAAAATAAATGGACTCATGCGGTCCATTCCCTCAAAGCCACCGCACACAGACTGTTATATCCGACTTTCTCATGCGTCACAACTGTAAACGTGAAATCAAAGAGTGATCTGGTGATCCCAAACGTATTAAGGAAATTATTATCCAAAGTATCACCACAATCTACATGTAAACGTATCTCGGTTTTCTTCTAATGGAGCTGGTGAAGCGCTTCCTAACTCACGACTGGCTGATGATCAATAGTCTTGTCCTGCTTCTTATCTTTTGCTGATTAGTACTATCGCCGCTCGCTATCTCTAACTGGCAGTAGCGCATTGGATGGACGGTGTTTTATCTTTAGGGCTTCTTTAGTTAAAGTGTACTAACACCAGCAACATGTTTTAGGTTGAAAACCCGTAGTATTCAGGTTCATGTACCTTTTTGCCTGAAGTACCTTTTTTGAGTTTTCTCCATACCCACCTTGACAAGAAACGCTAAATTTGCTTTTCTTCAATGTGGTCCCGGTATTGCTCTCAATTCTAAGTACTTACCCTAGCACACTATAATTACCCATCGGTTATCCTAGGGTAATTACTAATTACCCTAGATATTTCAGCACCTGTTTAAGAGAAGCTCACGGCACACGATTACAGCAGCTATTTTTATATGGTAATTGGTAGCGCAGATTTCTCAAATAAGAAACATCATCTGTTATAATTTGCATTACCTGAGCTATTTTTGTCCAGCAATAATTCAAACGAGACATTCTCCAGCACTGTACTAAGTTGCAATAGTTCTTCATTCTATGAAAAATTGTAGTTGTGTTTGAATGCACACTCAGGAACATTCGATCACGTCACGTGCATTGCGAGAGTGGACAACAATTGCTCAGGAACATATGCTCAATTCTGGCCTAAGAAACGTGAACAATATTTACAGAGAAATTTTTGGAGAACTGCTCCTTTAGTCACACACGGTGCTTCCATTGTGTGGTGTACTTGTGTCCTCTTAACACGTCAAAGTTTGACGCTACTTCCGAATTTTGGTAATCAGTAACAAGAAAAATTTTGTTTGCGTTTGAAACTAATATTACTGGGATTGAAATGCAGAACGTGAATGATTCTTTCCGGAGGGGAAATCCATTCCGTGGAAATGTTTCGATTTAATTTTGCTTCACCTACCTTGACAAATAAAGCTGTTCGTTAGAAAGATCCACTTCTGAAGTCTCGCTCAAAATTTTCACTAAACAGAATATATTAAAAATCATAAAGAATTTTTGCTGAAACTCGTATGAGCACTTACGTCATTTCTCAAGCGTGGGTGAGCGACGCATTTGATGTTAGCAAAACCCCGAACTGTGGTCTGTGTTTCATTCAAGATCTCTTTCCATGATTACAAACGTGCAAATCTCAATCCACAATTGCATCATGGCCAACATATGTCCACTGGGTGAGGGTAGACTCTTTCAAATGTTTCCCATTCATTTTGGAGATTAAGGATATCGAAATGGAAATTGATTTCAGTACAAAATTTGACATCCCATAGCTGCTCATGAAAATATTTTCTCGCTATTGAATTACTGTGTGTAAATTGTGGGGACTCGTTACCTTCTTGAGTTATATGTTATGCGTATTTTTTGTTTGTTGTATTCCAGCATCATATGCTAAACTGTTACATTCTGTTTGTGCTCCAGCAACATTTGTCGTACTATATGTGATCGTTGTGATCCTAAGCTGTAGATTATAGATCCTGGATGTGTTTATCGGGTTTTACAGGCATGGAACTCAAGAACGGGCCACAAGTCTCGATCCCATTGTCATACGGTATTCTTGAATCAAACTCTACGCGTATGACGTACAATACATCTTGTATAATACATACAGTACATGTGTTTATTGGATTTATCTTCTCGAAATCATACATAGACCAGAATATAGATTAGTGAGTGAAGACTTGAGCTTCAGGTGCTTTCATTCAATTGCGTTACTCAATATCAAACACATCAGTCTATTCAAAAAGAGGAATATCAGCCGCTCTCAGCTAAAACCCTAGGTAGAATAAAGTAGTGGTACTCGTATGTCAGTTAGGCCATTAAAGAATTCTTAATTTTTTCGCTGGATGGAGCGTGAAGAAATGGTTGAGTAACAGTCCCAACTGTTTTGTTAGTTTGTTGCTAGGACACTACCTATCTAAACGCCGTTCATGTGCAACCACTACCTGTCTAAACGCCGTTCATGTGCAACCACTACCTGTCTAAACGCCGTTGATGTGCAACCACTACCTGTTTAAATGCCGTTGATGTGTAACCACTACCTGTCTAAACGCCGTTCATGTGCAACCACTACCTGTCTAAACGCCGTTCATGTGCAACCACTACCTGTTTAAACGCCGTTTATGTGCAACCACTACCTGTCTAAACGCCGTTCATGTGTAACCACTACCTGTCTAAACGCCGTTCATGTGTAACCACTACCTGTCTAAACGCCGTTCATGTGCAACCACTACCTGTCTAAACGCCGTTCATGTGTAACCGATTTCGCGTTAGCAGGATACTTTGTGTGGTTAACATGCCCATTTTAAACTGAATAAAAAGCATCTAGTGCACAATATATGGAGTGTTGCGCTCACGATGTAGAAGGAAGTCTTTCTTGTATCGGATAGTGACTGGAGACGAAAAATCGATAACCTCTGAGATCTCTTTTACGCTAAAATCATGTTTTAACTCATGACATACCAACTACATCGATCCCAAACCAAATCACTGTAAAAGGGAGACAGTACCGTGCAGCGATGAGATCAGACCATTGTGGTGAACCATGAGCTTCTTGAACCTATGAAACAATGAACAGCGTCCGCTATCGTCAATAGCTGTTCTATGTGAAGCACGCATTGATTCAGAAGTGTCCAGGTTAGACTGCAGGGCGTGGGGAAGGGATTTTACAGCAAAGCAACACTTCATTACACTTAGCAAAGAAGTCAGAGACACCATTACATTTAGTAAATGACGTCAGAGATACCATTACACTCAACAAGAAATGTTATAAACACCATTTCTGCCCTTGGCTGGGAACTTTTGCCTCTTTGCCGTACTCGTCAAATTTGGCTCATTCGGACTGTCACTTGTTTTAGTCAATTTCTCACGTACTTTCTCGGCAACACTTCAACTAGCAAGAAGATGCTGGAAGGGATTTTTCACAATGTAAATGATTTTTTGGAGTACATCTACAATTTGAATTATTTATGGAAAAATGTATAGCTAGCGATGGTACATATCATGACTAAAGCGTTTCTCACCTCAATCCAAGGTTCATTTAAGCAAAATTAAAAATTGTGTATAACCTCACCCTGCTAGTTAAAAATTTTTTATTATTTTATTTATATTTCGAAACATCATTTTATTTGCTTTCAAAGTAAAAATTGTTACGGAAAATCGATATTGGGCAATTTAAAAATTGCAGATGATTTTCTGTAATACTGCCAGCCCTGCTATGCCATGAGCCAAGGGCTGCTAAATCTCCTAAATCTCTTATGAATTACGATGAAATTTTGTCGATTGTAATTGTAAGTATAGGCTGGTGATCTTCCCGTCACTCTCCGCCTGCCTGACGAGGGCTGAAGGGAATGGCTCATCCACACTTCAAACATGTCTGGTCAGAACGTGTCTTGAAGCTATAGGCTGAGGATCCTCTTCGTTTGGTAGCATGCATCATTGTCTTCTCGAAAATAGAACCAAAGCCCCGTGTGCAGCAATCCGTGCAGTGCAGACAGCAATGAGTCTAGCTACTAGACTCATCTCCTAGGTTCACATTTGCCTCATTCGAGTCACATTCATACAATGAACTTTATATACTGTCGAAATACTTGTCCTAACGAAATAAAACTTTTTTGGTAGAGCTCCAAATACTTTTACTGAGCCTTAAGAAAAATTAGATAGTTTGTCTGGGTAATTTTCGCAAATAGAACCAAGATCGTGGCGCAAGCATTCTCATTAAAAAAATTGAGATAAATATCGGTGTAAAAAAAATAATCTCTCATCTGAACCAAATCATGCGAAGTCTTTGGGGTATGATAAAGACAAATGACTTAATGCAAAATATATGTAATACTTCAAATTAAATACAATCGTAAGTCGGAAAAATAGGACAACACAGTATTTGGCGTACGACCTGGTGCTACAGGCGTGACTTTTGTTATTAAGAGACAGATTTGAGCGTGAACATTTGCAGGCAAACGAGGGCAATACCATGATTCATTTTTGTAGTAGGGGGAGACTAGCTAACTCAGTTAATACCTCCATTCGTCGGTCCTGCAAAACAGACCAACTAGATTAGCGCTGTCAAACATGCCGTTTGTACAACTTCGTATACTCAACTGAAACGCTTTCTACGAAATGAAGCACCTTAGAAATTGATCTGATTTTTTTTTTGGTACTAGGGGGAAAAGTGCGGCACACGAGATGAACGAGATGTAGGACAGATTTTTTTTGGTAAAATGAAATTAAAACTACAAGATCATTTTCAAGTGGCACATTAAAGTTGCAAAATGAGCTTCAGCGCTAGTAATAAATGATAAAATTATTTCTATACGAGAGAATTATGTTAAAATCATCTCTACATGATTCATCATAGAAGTAAGGCAACATAAAATCTTACATTATAAATGAAACTCGTTTTAGTTATGTTGAGCCCAACGTAAAGGTCCGACGAGTGAGACACGACCACCGTCGTGTCCGTAGCTTGCAAGCGTCGCAAAAAGTCTTCTCAAAATTTGCTCAATTTTCGCTCAATTTAAACAAAAAATCGAAAGTTATGTGTCGTGTGCGTAGTTTTTCTATCTTAAGTTCAAGTCGTTAACGAGTTAATAAGAGATACATTTCTTCACATAATATGACATTAAACACAATAGAATATGAAAAATTAAATGCAACTAGGCAAACCAGAATAAACTATTACCTTTTTTTAGTATTTTGGCACCATACCGTTTGCTGTATTTCAGCCAGGGAGTTTTACAGCGCACAATAACTGTCACCACAGTCATGCCTACGTTCGGTCACCACGCAGCTGATGTACGCTTACAATACAACCGTCGATGCCTGTTCTACAAGTAAAGGGCAGTTATGTTCTTCATGATAAATTCTTGTTGTTTCGACAGTATATGCATTTTATTCTAACACTGACGAACAGATAGTAATACAACTGCACTTAGTTTACAATTAAACAGGCCTTGTTGCACGAGCTCCATGAGACGGAGGAGGCAACTGCAGCGCTGCTGCCGTTAGATGACGGGTGTGCATCTAAGTGTGAGCCCTGTAGGTACCGTATGTTGGAACCATCAAATTTACGGGACCTTTTCACGATTACTCCAAATTCTACATTTTGCCTAGACTCCAGTTAACTGCACTCAGCCAAAGACTGCCCTACAGTTGCTGCACCTCCTCCATCCCACACCAACTGTACTCGGCCAAAGACTGCCCAACAGTTGCTGTACCTCCTCCATCCCACACCAACTGCACTCAGCCAAAGACCGCCCTACAGTTGCTGTACCTCCTCCATCCCACACCAACTGCACTCAACCAAAGACCGCCCTGCAGTTGCTGCACCTCCTCCATCCCAAACCAACTGCACTCAACCAAAGACCGCCCTGCAGTTGCTGCACCTCCTCCATCCCACACCAACTGCACTCAACCAAAGACCGCCCTGCAGTTGCTGCACCTCCTCCATCCCACACCAACTGCACTCAACCAAAGACCGCCCTGCAGTTGCTGCAGCGCCGTTCCATCATCAAGAAGCAGCAGATCATGCCGATGGGGAAAAGGCAAATGCCCATGAAGATGCCGCAACACGTGAACTCGCTAGTAAGGATGCCGACCTGAAAGACAATTTGCAGAATTACCATCACTATAAAATAAGGGTTCATGAAAAAAAAACCACATAAGTAATATTTATTTTCGCACAAGTACTTTAGCCTCAGCAGCAGTGTTTTTTATACAACTAAAACAACGCGTCTCACAGTAGTGTAAACTGAGATATATTTCAAGCACAATATCCTACCTCATCGATGAAGATTTCATAATTCTAGCCTTATTTTGCTTATTTTGAAACACTGTTGTATTTTTAGATACGATGGAACCAGTGGAGAGCCGGTATTAAGCAGAGAGGGAGATTGTGCTGAAGCTCGAGATCATTATATCAAAACGGAGTGATCTGTATCAGCATATGTATGTGGTTTTCACAGAACATTCTCTGCATTAGACCAAAAATACGTAAGCCCTTCTTCTTTGCTTTTGATAACATAGGTGTGAGGCCACACAGCTGACAGAATGCATTAGTGGTCAGGTTGGTTTGATAGCCACTTTTTTGGATCCCGTTTGAAAAAAAATTGTTCTAAGGGACAAATCTTTATTACGTGATGTTTGCGAACTGATTCGAGAAAATCTGTACAGCACAACGGAAACAAATTTAAATATCGCAGACAAAGGTCAAGTTTCATCAGGCGGAGCCCATCATGCGCACTCAAATTCAACCAAGCGTTTTTGCTCACTGAGGTATGCTATTCAGTGTGCGCTATAGTTAGAATGAATCTTATGAATTATCTTAAGTCACTTATAATGCATTGAACAGAGTAGAAAATGGGCCTGTCTTGCCTTAACTATCGTGATTTCAGTAGCAGTTTCTCTCACCTAGGAAGCAGTAACTATAACCTCGGATGCAGTAACTATAGCCTCAGATGCAGTAACTATAACCTCGGATGTAGTAACTATAACCTCGGATGCAGTAACTCTAACCTCAGATGCAGTAACTATAACCTCGGATGCAGTAACTATAACCTCGGCGGCAGTAACTATAACCTCGGATACAGTAACTATAACCTCGGCGGCAGCAACTATAACCTCGGATGCAGTAACTATAACCTCGGATGCAGTAACTATAACCTCGGATGTAGTAACTATAACCTCGGATGCAGTAACTATAACCTCGGATAGAGTAACTATAACTTCGGTGGCAGTGACCGTCACCTCAGCTGCATTTCTTGCGACTTCGATACAAAAAGTTACGCCACTCACTCTGCAGGCAGGGCAGGTGTTGACAATGCCAGCGGGCACCACGTACGTCGTGGAACTGGGCTGCACCACGTGCACTGTCGCCCCCGGCTGCTGTACGTACACTGTCCGGCTGGGGGCGGACGAGGGAGGTGGGCCAGAGGGCGCAGAGAAGCCCACCGGTGCTGGGTTCGGCGAGTATGGTGGAGGCGCGTCAGAATGACCTGAGGTGACAAATTTTCGCTATTTTGATGTTCATTTATTATGGAAATCAATGAATTACTTTAGTGACTTTTTTATTTCAGTTAATGATATTTTGTTCGATATCCGAAGGGTTAAACTGCATATTGATTAACTTCTTCCTTTGAAAGGAAATGTTAGTACCTCGAGATTGTTTAATTACATATTCAAGCATAACTATTTCTTAGATCGCTTTTCATTAAAATTAATTGGAAACATTCAGGAATATTCCTTATTTGTCATTGGACATGTAATAAACCAATAAATATCATAACGCACTTGTCATATATTATGCCAAGATTCCTCAAGTAAAAAGGTAATAGTTTTCGACAAAGCGTGTGAGCAAAATCCATTAGATGTGTTTTCATCAATTTGAAAAAAAAAAAATCGTAATTGTGAGTCAAGATTTTAAGTCATATTGAAGTATGTTTGCAACGATTTCAAGACTCTTCAACATTTTCAATCAAACTTCTTCCAAACATCTTTTTTCTGCTAGATTTTGTGAGTTATTATCAGACCTTAACAGGATGGCCACTCGGGAATGTGCTCCCAGAGGATCAAGAAGTCTACCAGATTTGCACATGGACAACTCAGTTTCCTGGATACTTATTAGCCACTTGAGTAATTTGCCAATTTTAACTGTCCTCGGACAAAATTCCGTAGAATTTTCTAATACAATTGGGAAGCCAATAATTTGCAGTGAGCCAAGATTGAACTTAACAGAAAATGTCGACTCTGATTTTATTTTTTCCCCTTTCTTCTGAAAAATGATCAAACAAGCCGACATCTTTTGAAAGTGAGTGTCATTCTCTTAAAAGATTGTCTGGAGAGAAATTTTTTAAGGGGATTCTTTCAAGCGGGGATTTTTAGGGATTCTTTTAAGGAAATTTTTTAAAGTGGACTCTTTTAATGCAATTTTTTAAGGAGATTCTTTAATCACTTTTTTAAGAGATTTTTTGGGGAATTTTTTCAAGAGGATTTTTTAAAGGAAATTTTTAAGGGGATTATTTTGAAGGAAATTTTCAAATTGGAATCTTTTACAAGAAATACTTAAGGCGATTATTTTAAGAGAAGTCATTCAGCCGTTTTAAACACAAGCCTTCATTTTTTAAACGCAAGTACTGTTCTTAAAGAAGCCAGCTAGGCACATGAGTAGTTCATTTCGCTATTCCAGTGTCATGCAAAATGCAAAAATCTATTGAATTTCTTTCCTACATAAACGATTCATACTTTGGGCCGGGGAATACTGAAGAATAAGAGGTGGTGGAAACTCTACTGCCCTACACACGTTATTATGTAATTCTCCATTAATCTAAATCTGCATTTAACAGCTTCTTTAAATTCCCAGTGAGATGCACATTAGGTCGCTATAGTCAATTGTTCATTATTCTGTGCAAAAAAATAGAGCAGTCTGTGAACAAATTGTAGAGTTAGGTCTTTTGAAAAAAATGATTAGTTAATTAGTCATGAATGAAATGCTAGCGTATCCTGGAAGTCCCTCTAAGCTGAGGAGTAACCAAACGTATCTAAAAGCCTCCAATACAACTAGCTTCAATTACACCATCAACGCAGTTTCCTCGTGCCGTTGTGCTTGCTTGAACAATAATTGTGCGAGCGTCGGTATATTTTATCCAGTTTCTGAAAGAGTATAATTTTGGACTGATTTCTCGTGAGCTTGCATTGGAAATTTGCTACCATTAAGACAATTCCAATGAAATAATCAAAATAAACTTAAATTTACCTTGTAAGCTGTAGTTGTGTTTGACGGTATAAATAGTGCTATTGACAGTATAAATAGTATTATTGACAGTATAAATAGTATTATTGACAGTATAAACAATTATCAGAATTATTATGAATAATAATTAGATTACAAAAGTTTAGTTGGACGTACTCACCTGCATAAGGTTGAGGGTATGGCTTAGACATCGTTTTTGGAGGGAATGTTTCTCACGGGGAGCTGAATAAACGAAACTGAAGCTGAACTACTTGATTCTGGAAAGAAAACAAGTTCATTTAAGATACCCCTGCATGGAGCACAAACAAGCATAGTTGAAGAAATTCAAAGGAAAAAGGTACGTCATGACTACGAATTTTTTGACATGGTGTCAACGGTCAAAAAAAGTATTTCTAACTCTCAGCACAACATAAGGGTTGAGCAAAGCAAACAGTTAAGTTGGGATCGATGGACAACTAATCTGAGACAGGTAAGTAGCAAAGTTTAGATATGAGCAACAATGTTGAAATCGAAATGTATCCAAGTTGAAGCAAATTTATTGCAAAGTTGAGGTACGAGAACGATGAAGTTGAAATCGTGAGATGGCAAAGAGGACGTTTATAAAGTTGAGGTAGATGAACTGTAAAGTTCAAATAAATAAACGGCAAAATACATTCGCCTAGACCACAAAGTAAAGGGCTCCTATATCACAACTCCCACGATTCTTTCACAATTCCCACAACTCTTTCACAACTCTCATAAATGCCCACACCAGCCTGCGATAATTCCCTCATCTCCCAGAGCAACCTTAAACTTTCCCAAACCCCACCTATTCATTTGCTCCCCACAGCCCCCATTTGCGTTGCTCTCCATTCCACAATCGCTCACGCCTCTCTCCGAAGGGCGATAGTGGTGACGGAAATTTAACAAAGAAAAATTGACTTATTTTCTGTTCGAAAATGAAGGAGCAAATATTAACATGTTCGCAAATTTTAGGTCACCATTTAAAGGCAATGAGAATGGGCTAAAATTTTACAAGACAGTCATTATTGCTGAGAGACTGCAGAGACTTAGTCGTTCGTGCTGAGACCTAAGAAATAAAAAGGAAACAGTCGTTAATCAACACCAAGTGTTACAGATAATGAACAGTGCATAATTATCATTACACAGAAACAGCGCCAACAAATAATTTCTCAAAGAATCACCTATTTGCAAATTATTATCTATTAGTCAAAGCGTTAACGTCACATCTTTAGCTGGTTCTTCTGCTAATGAAAACTTACTCTTAGTCTAAGTTTTAAAGAAAACTTTGTCTTAGTCTTAGTTTTAAAAAAAACTTAGCCTTAGTTTTAAAGAAAACTCAGTCTTAGTCTTAGTTTTAAAGAAAACTCAGTCTTAGTCTTAGTTTTAAAGAAAACTCAGTCTTAGTCTTAGTTTTAAAGAAAA
>JACJUY010000483.1:39108-80489 GCA_014220935.1 Platorchestia sp. MABIK | reverse complement strand
ACTAGCGTAATTAGGTTTGGTTAACTAGCGTAATTAGGTTTGGTTAACTAGCGTAATTAGGTTTGGTTAACTAGCGTAATTAGGTTTGGTTAACTAGCGTAATTAGGTTTGGTTAACTAGCGTAATTAGGTTTTAGATTAACTTGCCGAAACAAAATTAATTCATTCTAGGCTAACTAGCCTATCATGATCGAGAGCCTAGAAGAGCTCGTGAAGTCCAGGCTTAGATTATACTGTACACCTTGTGAACTTTAAATTTAATTCATCAAATTTCTTGGTAACTTGAAGCCTCAGACAAACTTCAACAATTTGTATTTCCTTCCTCCGGCTTGCAGTTAACCACTTCTGGTAAAGCATACGAATATCGTACTTGACAACGTAGTAACATTCATTTGCTATAAACAATGAGCCAAAGTTCTATAGCTTCTATCAAACCAAACAATGGTTTTTGTTCGCTTAATGACGAGGTGCTCAGCTTTGGGTCAAGGTTTTCCTATTGCTACTGTCAGTGGATGGAAATAATGTAGTATAAAATATCGCCATTATTGACGGAATATACCAATTTCAAATACTATTGGCTTTCTACACCCAATAATTCGAGAAACACTGCCACTGACTATTACTTTTTTGATTTCTCAGTTTGATGTTTTCCATGCAGTACGCTAGACAGGACATTTATCCTGTGGTCTGGAATATTCTGTTCTAAATTTGGGCTGGAAATCATATTATTAATATTGTATTATTGGCTTTTGAGCTTTCCAATCCCTTCATTTTACGTTCATAAGCTTGCGTTGTTTTTTTTTTGTTTCTGTGAAGAAAGAAACGTTTTCTGGGGCCCACAGATGTTATGAATAGCACAATAAGTGGTCAAAGTGGAAACGACGTCTTGAGATGTGAATTTTCACATGAACTAATTGTGATACCATTTCACTCAAGCTTACGGCTTTATTTGAAATTGTTGTGTACTTCCATTGAGGGGAAAATTTTCGAAGGAATACACCGTATGTCAGTGGAACAGTGATTACGCTGCGTTTGTGATAAGATAATGGAGGCCCTAGAGGTGTAAAGTGGCACCTTGCAGTCATGCTGACTCAGTGCAGCTCTGGATAATTTTATGTTATTTAGGAGCGATCTGAAGCTCTTCCGCTGGTTGTGGGCATGGGCAAGCGTGTTAAGCAAACGAAAAGGAAAATTGCAGATATCAAAATGAGTTTTCCAGGAACGTCTTTCATTTTCATGATGTTGGAGTGGGAACGCAATAAGTTTCCTTGAATTATGTACAAACCCAGCACGAGATCTGTATCGCTAAGAAATTTGATTTGAATACTCTTTTGCACGTATATAAATGTATACATGGTAGTCACATCGCTTCCCATCCAAAGTCAAAAATTACAATGCACGAATAAAACAAGCTTACGTTGAAATCTGGTGTAGTCACGTATAGTTAGTTATATTAACACTTTTACCTTAATTGGTAAAACTGAAGTTCAATATTCAACTCAAATTTAAAGTTAGTTGTAGTAAATAATTTTGAAAACAGCAAACATTGACTGGATCATGCCTTCATTTAGCTTTAATTGAATATTTACGAAAATTGAGTTTTTGACCTCAATCGGTCGGTCAGCAGCACTATGAAAATCCCTTCCGTTACCACCGGTGCCGCACGTTGCGGTCAAAGTGCTAAATTGTTATGTGGATGTAAAAGTATCCACCTCCCTTCAATTGGAGCAGCAGCAACAGGTCCTAACTGGTTCGATATGAATATTGAAGCCATATCTAACGGATTTAAGTGTTGGAATAAGCATACAACTCAAATTTAAGAACAAATAACGAGGGATGTAAACAATAGCTAACAAACGGGAAGTGCCACCTAATCTATGAAATAGAGCAGTACAAACTGTAATAATTCTATGCGGGAGGATGAAAAGAATTTAGCTGGTGAACGTTGAACGATTTTCATCAAATAACACTCTATTCGAATATTTTTAGAATTTTGAATTTTCTAAAGCTTAGAAAAGTAATTCAACAGCAATTGCAATTCATTGAGTTACGGTTGGTTGTTTATTCCGATCGTAGGGGAACTTTTTAACTGTTTTATTCATTTCGCGCAGCCCCTCCGCCTCCGTACTCGCAGAACCCAGGACCCGTGGGCTTCGGAGGTCCCCCTCCCCCCTCCGCCCCCAACCAGACTGTGTTCATCCAGCCCCCTGGGGCGTCTGTGCATGTGGCTCAGCCCGCCGTCACCACCACCACTGCTTACGTGGTGCCTGTAGGGGGCGTGGGCACCTGCCCTGCTTGTAGGGTGAGTGTTGCAACGGAAGGAACTTGTTTCTGGGTGTAGATCTGAGAAGTTTCGTTTGTTCGGTGTCTGTAAGCGCTGTTAGTACCTGTCTTGCTTGTAGGGTGAGTGTTGGGAGGAAGGAACTTAATCTGGTGTGCAGACCTGGGATACTTTGTTTGTGTGGTGTCTGTAGGAGCTGTTAGTTCCTGCCTACTTGTAGGGTGAGTGCTGGAAGGAAGAAACTTAATCTGGTGTGCAGACCTGAGAAGTTTTCCTTAAAATACACCACCACCGCAGCATACGAGGCGCCTGTAGTAGGCGTTGGTGCTCCTCGCCCTGCGTGCTGAGTGAGAATTTTTATTCAGTGTGCGTGCAGACTTGGGAAGTTTCTTTTGTCTTCAGTAAAAAAATTAGAGTCAGAGTAAGTGATTCATCATGCCTCGGGGTTTGCGCAATGTTTATTGCTGCATTTGTTAAAAAAACGAACTTCAATAAATTCTAAATTTTAATCGGCAAGTTACGGTGTTAAAATTGATAATAAGGACCTCCAATGTTGATATAATTTCAAGAATTGATCTGAATGAGCTTTTAATTTCTATTGGTCTGACCGTGATATTTGAATAAAATTTAAATGGCGACAAATCTACCAGTTGAAATTGGTTCATTCATTACTCAATTTATCATATCAAAACTACTGAAAGTTTTATCGACAGTAGTGAGTGGAATTTTAGAGTATTTTTATTAGTTTTAAAAGCATATCATTGGTGTATTAAACAGCGGTAGCTACAATAAAACTGAACACCGAGAATAAAAATATTTTTGTGGACTTGTTTCTAGAATAAGTTTGTATAGGTACCCTCATAAGTGGTAATAAAATACGGTTACGTGTTCTCAAACAACGCAGACTATATTTTGGTTTGCATCATCTTGCTGTCGCGCTCTCAATTATGCGGATGGTTACACCAGATTAACAGATAATATACGCACGCAGTCGTAGCGGTGCAGCCAGAAGTGAAGGTTCATCTGCTAACTTGGATTCGCAGCTTGTTGTTTTTCTTTTGAAAATCTTCCATTTTGAAGTTTTCCCGAATGAAATTTGACCACTCAGCATCTAGCAACCATGAAGGATTGCCAGAAAAACCTGAACAATTTCATTAAGAAACCTGCTCCCATCAATCTCGGATTTCATCTCCGAATCAATCTCGGTCTGCAGACAAGACAGTACAAAAATTTACACTGCCGGGTGTACTGCTATAATAAACTGAATAATTTGAAAAATCGGATCAAGGTGAAAAGTCATTTAGTCATCTCCCTTCTGGTGGAGCTCCTTCCTTCTGGTGGACATTGATAAAGGCTTTTTTCTATTGTGGATTAAATATCTTGCAAGAATTATTTTCTGTTACGTATACGCAAAACAAACTAAATATATCTCATAGAATGGAATTTTGTAATTATGTTGGCTCATTTTGAAGCGTCAGTTTACTACATTTACAATTTAACAGATAAATTCACTGTATTTGAGCCAAATGTTGTCCGTGGAGGTTTTCAAATTCCATATTTTTTCTTAAAAAATGCCCTTCTCGTCCATTAATTTTGGTCTCAACGTGCTGCTACGTACTTTATAATGTCATTCCATTAAAAATTTTAAATATTCCATTATTTAAAGACCCCCAATTTTATTTGATACGTGAGTTTTTAAAAACACACTTACACAGATTCTACCAACTCAGTGTACTGTAGAGCTCTTCTGCAAGCATGTATAGAGCATTAAAATATTGGTCAAAATTGTTTTGAGACCTTGTGCAAAAGTATTTTCAGAGTAATTATGAATTATCACCATAAGTCTGTCTGAAATTCTGTAAATTGTACTACAATTATTTTCACTGGGTAGTATTTGCAGCATTTTTCATCAATTTTCCATCAGATATCGTAATTTTACTTTCCATCTTTTACAACAATACAGCTTTTTTGCAGCTGGCGCTCAGAGTTACCTAAGCATATAGGACTTTATCTTCTGATATTTTCCTGTGCACTGCTCTCCAGCCTAGTGTTGGAATATATTTATCTATTCTGTGTAGTCCCAGCCTGATGTTTGAATACATTTATGTATTCAGTGCAGCTCCAGCCTGGAGTTTGAATATGTTTGTCTCCGCGCCCTGCAGTCTCGGCTTGATGTTTTAGTATATTTATCCGTGTGCTGAAGATATTTTTTACGCACTTTAATTTTGTTTTTTTCCCCGCCCCCTCCAGGTCGGCATGCTGACGAACGAGTTCACGTGCTGCGGCATCTTCTTGGGCATTTGCCTGTTCCCCTTCGGCATGATCTGCTGCTTCATGATGCAGGAGCGCCGCTGCACCAACTGCAGGGCGACCTTCGGGTAAATGAAGCTCATGGGGCGCGGCGGAGGGCTGCTGCGGAGCTGGGGAGGTGCAGCATATCTGGGTAGCGACCGTGTTTGGAAAATATACCTAAACGAGTTAAAATCTTCACTGTTCTTCAGCTCGAGTTAAATAGGGTTAATGGCAATTCCAAGTAGAAAATTACTATCAGCGGAATGATAATAATACTAATTTCTTTCTTGAATGATGTATACATAAATTTTTATCCTCAATTTGGCATGGAATAACTCCTCCACAAGCCTTAATAAATTACGGGTTTGCCACCATTAAGCTCTGTCAACACGTTGACTGTTTTGATACATACATATGTGTACCACTATGTACGTTGCTCATTTAGGTACTCATGTATCGGTATGAATGAATAACATCCCATTTGTGTCTCAACTTTTTTAAGATTAATTTTAGCGGAAGAAGCAAAACATCAAGTAATTGCATTTTGCGCAGATTTTCATTCAGTCGTTTTTCACTTTTGCTACTTACAACCGCAGCTATCCACTTGTAGAGACCGCCCAAACGTAGTCGACGTGTAAACCAACAATAGAGTAGACAGTGCAGCAAGAACTCAACAGAGAGGGTAATGATGACAGTTCAGAGATGAGGGGAGGGCTTCGTTTCCTCGATGGGGACCTTGGACTCGGCACAAAAGAAAACCTGTAGCTTGCGGAGTAGGTTTCACTGGAATTAGAGGTACGCAGAGCTATTAAGATTTCACTGTTTTAGTCCACGAAGAATAAATGTCAAAAGACGTATCATCGTTGACACTGTGCCATCTTAGTCGTTATGGAGTTAAAAAGGTACAGTGTTCGACTAGTTGGTCAATAAAGTGATATTAATGAGAGCGTTTTAATTCTTTCCCCTCTGAAGACGAGTTGACTGGTTTGTCGAAACGTAAGTTTGAATTTCAAAAGAGCAAGTTCATCACAACTTTGATTTAGAAAATAAATTGAACCGAATTTATTAATCCTTGTTTTGCCTGTCTTGGCACAAGTCATTTTCAAGTGCAGTCATTCTTAAAAAAAAAAAAGTTATTTGGAAATAATTTGTTTTCGTCACCAAATCTACCAATGATTGGATGACACAGAAGTGTCAGACGTTGCTGCCACTGACGTAATTTATGAGAAATGATTAGAGACAAGTCTAGCTTTATCGACGGGACACCTACGATTTTAGCCGCTCATCTATAACTTCTGCATAGGGCGGCAAAATTAAAGAAGCAACGGCGGGAAAGTTAGGCTGGAGAGTGGGGTTTACTGCCGCGCAATGCTGTCTGGTAGGTCGCAACATCCATTTGCGGTGAACTAGCTTGGATAACACCGTTTAACTATGAAAAAATTACACTGATTAGAATACCCGTGCCAGATAAATTTCGGGTTACTGAACTCGAAAATGACATTTAAATTGCATGATGGCTCAAGTTTTCGAGTTATTTCATTATTGACTTTTAACATACAACGCTACGGGAATGCAATTGTACGAATAGCAGTAAACAAATTGTGCCTTTTGCACGCGTCGAGTTTTGGCCTGTCGCTTGTGGTGGAAGTCCGGAGCATCGCTGAGGATCATCCAGCAAACCTATGCTAGCATGGAAACTGACCAATTTCTTTTGTAACGCTGTTCTATTGCTGAAATGTCCTGATGAAATCGCTCTCCTCGTTCGTCACTGGAAGCGTCACGAAAGTTGCCCAATAATTGTGCACTAACATACCGGAAACATTGTCAGGTGTGTAGGTCATTAGGATTGAGAATTAATTAAAATAACTGTATTTGTCACGCGGCTTACGATACGCGAGTATCGTAAGCCATCCAAACATCCGAAACCAAGATCGTCAAATTTAGTCTCTTGTCATGTGATACTGTGTCATAAAATGAATTACTCGTTTGACCACCCTTCATTAGTCCCAGATGCTGAGGGCTACATTTTCGAAAAACCCTACAGAATTGTCAGATCCTGAGTGTTCTCGCAAACTTGCGGCTTGCGTATCTGAGGACTTATAAATACCTTTTGTTTTAACCTATGCCGCAATTAAAAAAAGGATGCTTCATTCCAATCAATCAAGCCTGATATCTTCTTGTACACTGGTTTTTCAAATGCCTTATAATTAACACCAGGACGCCATGACGGTTACCTCCGGTCAAGCCGGTACCCATTTCAGACATGTAAGTAAAGTGGGGTATTGTGCTTGAGATTTTCCATATACCCAACGGGAAAAATCGCCTCACAACGCCGAGCAAGGCGGGGAAACTTTTGACACAAGTATTCAAATGAACACGCATTTTTGTAAAGGGCCTTCAAAAATTGCTTCATAAATGCAAGTTTTATATGAAACTGTGGTAGGACAATACTGGTAGGGTTAACTAGAGCTTTGTATGAAACGTTTTTAGCACCAGGCATCAAAGCTGTGCGTACAGGCAATCCCTTCTGTTTGGCATGCCTCGCATGGCTATCCCACTCGCATATATAGCAACAGGACTCTGCATACCCACGTTTTAGACCTACACAATAGGTATTAACTTGAAATCACCACATATCACTCATGATGATTGTAGTTTATAGAATTCAGAAGGCGTTGACACATTAGATGCATTTCTTTTGTTATGGCTGCACAGGCAACAGGGATTGGTGATGACATTTTAGTTCTGTCATGCAATAGCGCAGCGTTTAGGTGTGTTTTTGAGGCAGCTGTAAACAATCTCCAATCGTCAGCTGTGTATGGAATTCTTAGTGTCAGCATCACACCTTCAACATCAGTGCCTAATTTTAAGTCATCGTCAGAGCTGAAAAATGTAGAAAGTTCTTTTTTGGCGATCGCGTTGAATAGATGATATTTTAACCACATTCTCCAGAAGGTTCCATTGCTGCAATCTAGATGCTAAAAGTTCAGCTTTTCTTTGAGAGTTCTAAATCGCTAATCTGGTCATGAAGTTCCCCTTGTGTGATTCTGTGTACGTTACAGGAGGTACTCGTTGGTTTAAATGATTTATCAGTATTACTGGTGCTCGGAACATTTTCTAACACAGCAAGTTCAGTTCCATCATCCTCCATATCATTGTCTGTTGGAATGTCAGCTGAAGGATCGGGGACTAGCAATAGTTCTCCATGGGTCTCTTACTTTGGGTGTCGTCTCAGAAACCAGGAAAAGAATTGGGCTACCCACGTTTGTCGTACGAAGTGTTCATCAGCCCTGAATGCTTGGATACAAGGGATCAAAGTTTCCATTCGTTTTTGTGAGTTCACGCCAAACGGGTGGCAAACAAAAACGAATGGAAACTTTGATCCCTTGTTTCCAAGCATTCAGGGTTGATGAACACTTCGTACGACGAACGTGGGTAGCCCAATTCTTTTCCTGGTTTCTGAGACGACACCCAAAGTGTAGTACATATTCTGCTTTCATTGCAGCAGTCATGCAATAGCCGTTTTCTGGATCCACAAACCCTGTCAGCACAGACGTAGCAAAAGTCGTCCGATGAATTGACACGGAGCCCAGCATTGCTGCGCATTCAGTGAACCATAAAAATTGTGTGCAATGGACCAAGTCCCTCATACGGTGAGTCACTGTTAAAGAAAGCAGTCAATAAAATTACGCAACACAAGGCGGGATGAAATCCGCTCTCTAGCATGTACCAGATTTAGGCCTCTGGCACCTGGAACTTCTTTTTAACGCAGGATCACGTGATTTGTGAGATAAACGGCCACAGAATGAACGGCGACGAGTCTATCTGCCTTTTTTCCTTTATTTTTGGTCTGTTCCGTATACTTGGCTTTTCGTAATTATAACGTTTTACAGCGTTACATCAAAAATGCAAAAAGTGAAATTACTTAAAACGTTCAGCAAGAAAAGAATTTAAATGGTGATTTTATCGTTTAGCGACCCGAAATTTATAGAAGGCGGCTACTTTCTTAGTTAAAATTGGTTCTACAGACTAATTAGAGGCCTCTAAAACAACGTAATCGCTTACACAATCTTTAATAGCTACATAGACAAAGTGAACACGGTAGACCCGCTTGGATGACTTAGATATTTCAGGCCTTTTACATTACAGAAAAAAATTACAGGAGACTTCATACCCCAAACTTTTACATCTATGGTATGGTCAATACTTAAACAGCATTGAGCATCACACAGGGTACACCGCCAACTTCCCTAACCTCTATCAGCCTCTAATTGGTTAATGCTCCGAATACCGCCAACAAAGTGAAATGATAGTGTTGATAACTGCGAAAAACGTTGAAAAGATCGGTTATGATTGATAACATTGTTCAACAAATCAACAGCAAAATTTCATTATATTGGGAACCTGTGCATTTACAGACAGTGCCAGAACTCAACTTTGCATGCATGAGTCGAACTAGCAACACGCGCAGAATAACTCATGAACTCAAAGATGCTGGTAAAGCGCCGACAGCTCTCGTCTCCGAGCTGACCAGTTATTGCGACAAGAGCCTGGCTTGGAGTAGGCAATTTCTCGTAAACAATAAGCTTTATGGTTCTTTAAAAAAAATTCAAAGTACAATGAACTCGAGGAAATATTTTAGAATTTAATTTTCAAATGGTCTTGCTAGCTTCCTCATTTGTTTTCCTCTTTGAGTTTTTCTGTTGGATTGAATGCCGCAGAAGTTACATGCAATTCTCATGCGTCATGTTTAAAGATTTAAAATTGTTTAATAACGACAATATCGTTGTATCCTATTTTCATATAAAGAACGAGCAATGCTGGCAGCCAAGATGATGGTCAGAGAGCAGGAGGTGAGTAAGGATAATTGATAATGATTTGGTTGTTATGAAGAATATTTATTATTGATGTGACGTAGACTTCAGGCCAACAACACAAATCGTGCATAATAACTCGTAAACAGGCCGCTGTGCTTGTACCTATTCCCATATATTATTCTGCTATAATTTACGAAAGGAAAATAAAAATAGATGTTGATTATTATTATTTATTTTGGGCATCATTATTTGTTTTTATCCTCCTTTGATCAGTGCTTTTTATTGAAGCATTAAACTGATAACATTAATTTATAAGCAGGGCTGATTTTTCGAAAAAGTAATTTTTTTTTCAAATACTCAGAGTGAGTACTACATCAATCTAAATGAATGAACCGCCTAGTTTTAATAACACAATGTGAAAATATATACTTGGTTAGACTCTTATTCAATTTTCACTAATGCAATTAAAGAAATATTAGAAATGTCTGGTAGCGTAATATGAGAATAGAGAAAGGATCATTTATATTAGACGCGCATGGTAGTGTCATTTGCACTGGGTAACTTTAATGAGGAATTTGAACAGTGCCATCCACTTGAATTTCAAACTTTAAATAACAACGAAATGTTTTAATTCAAGTCCTTTCTTTTTATTAGAATTTCTTATTGGAAGAAGTTAGGCTAGGTTACGAACGCAAACAAAAAATTTAATCAGCGAAAAATGATCAGTTCCTTTTTAATGAAATAACTATAATTACAAACATTGAACAATGAAAATCGAGAAAAAGAAAAAACGAGTGCAAAAATAATGTAAAAAACAGTACTGTATTTACTTCTGCTTGTAGGTCATCTCTTTTTATTGCCCTACTTTTCCTGCTTGTTTTTGTTTGCATGTTTTCATTTATTTGCTTCTCCAAATACATTTTTTTTTAAATTAACGTAGGATAACCGGTATATTATTCACAAGCGCTCCTCGGCATTTTGTGTGCATTTCGTGTTGTCTAAACATCGCCTCCGGAATAGCAGTGAAGTGTACGTTTCGTTTGTACTCGGGTACTGGCAATTTATTTATTAACTTATCTAACGTAACCTAACTTATCCTAACTTAATATATACACGACTAAAGTGTCCATGTGCTGTTCTTAACTGTGAAGCGTTGGGCTCTCACACTTTCACAACCTTACGACAAAACTCAGCCAATACTGGGTACGAAATCCATTAGTAGCTTAAAGTGCAAATTAAATGTCTGCTGCAAATTTCAGTCAGATTTAATGCAGAACAAATGTAATGAGAGTAGATTATATAAAAGGGAATATGAGAACCCGTGTTTGCACAGATGCATTCACGGAACACTTGGTAAGTGCCTCATTCAAAACGTTCTATAGCAGAAAAGAACACACGACTCATGATGCTGACAAGCTGAACAGAGAAAAGATGTTAAATAATGCTGACACAAATCTGAGAATTCTGGGAACACATGTCTGAGAATCATGGGGACACATGTCTGAGAATCACGGGAACACATGTCTGAGAATCACGGCAGGAGTATAGAGGAACAAAAAGAATGTGGAAGAAACATTCCGGATTAAGATGGAACTTCGAGAAAGTTGAAGCAACGGCACGGATGTTGAAGAAATGTTATAAATACGGACAGAGAAGGAACATCATGAAAGAAGAAGCATTACGGATTTATAACGAACATTATGAATGTAAAAGGAACAAAGTAGAAAGAAAAGTATATACATAGAATGAACATTGCAGATGCAGGAAGAACATGACGGGTGTAGAAGGACCAGCAAGGATGTAGAATGAGGAGCGTAGATGTACTAGAGAACAGCATGCACGTAAAAGAGCAACATTGTACGGTCTTGATGTAACAGTTTCAAACGGTAGCACTGAACAGAAAGGCTGGAACAACACTAACATGAAAATCCCAACTGATTGGTTTTGCCGGATTTCAGCTACGAGTACTGAAAGCATGGGCTGCTAAAACCTGAGACTCATTGATCTCGCCTTCAAATTTGTCATATTTTTGGGGTTCTCTAGTACAATTTTAACATGTGTTGAGTGTACAAGTTTTGTGCTTCGTGATGAGACGTTATCAACAGAGACAGAGGCGATGTCAACAGAGACGGAGGCGATATCAACAGAAAAGAAGGCAATATCAACAGAGACGGAGGCGATGTCAACAGAGACGAGGGCGATATCAACAGAGACAAAGGCGATATCGACAGAGGTGAAACGGTCTCACCAGAGACAAAAGCAATGTCAACAGAGGCGCAGGCGGAGTCAACAGAGACGATCGCTGTTGACACGCAGGCCGCACTGCACACACCGCAGCTCAGCAGACATGAGGCAGCACACGGTGACATGACACCGAACGGGCAGAGCAGCAGCCAGAGCTGTAGTGGCGCCGAGTCCCCACAGGCTGCACACAATGCAATCAGTCTAATCATAACGCTACAATTTATCTTTCGGTAAATTACTGTAAACAAATGCTATTTTCCACGAAGAGTCTGAATTTTTGTTTCAAAGGGGACTAGTGTGGATTAGAAATGAAAATTGAAGGGCTGTGAATTTGACTGAATTGAATTTAACGCAAGCTTGGAGGTGTCACAAAACGTTCTCATTATTGTAAAACGACTTAACTAGACTGATACGTCAATGATGCTGAAAAAAATTGTTAATGAACAAATTTACGTGGGGTGTTAAGAAAAAAATTGGATCAACTATCTGACCTACTTATACAGGGTGCAGCAGTCAATCCTGCATTTCCGAAATGGCTGTGGAAGCCCAAAAATGCAGGATTGTCTGCCGCACCCTGTACATGTCACTCAAGAGTACATGACAGAGACCATCTGGAGAGACAGGAGCCTCTTTGAGTTTTGTTACTTCTTTTTACTTTTCGCTTTTTTTTACTTTCTTACTTTTTCTTATTGAGCTACTGTGGAGTAACTTCACCCACAGAAAAGGCTGAAAATTATCTTAACATCTGGGAAGCCCAAGTTCAGTGTGTGTGTGCGTCTAGCACCACTGGCGATAAAATGAAGAGTGAAGATTCAAATGAGTTGCTCTAAGAGAGTAAGAAGGATGAGATAACAAAGGCGTCCACAAAATCTTTTCCTGGATAAACACTACTAAGTTGAAAATGACAGCGAATATCATAGTCAAATTTCCACTTTCAGTTGATGAATTACTAAACTTTTGTATGTTTTTTAACATATACGTATGTGATCACTCTATCCTCTATGTGATTTCGGAATAGCAGAAATGGTCTCACCGAGGAGAAAGCTCAGTGTGTGCTTTGGTACCACGACACTAAATCACCTACTGCAGTTCGACACTAGTTCAAAACTGAGTATAGACGAGATTCACCAGATGTTGAAATCATTAAAGTCTGACATAAAAAGTTCACAGTGACCGGAAGAGTTGTGGACCGAAAGTGAAAGGTCATACCCAGAGTGATGCTGTGTGTGAAATCTTCAAGAGCAGTCCTTGAAAACGGTGCTAGGTCGAATTTCGCTCAGATCTATTATGAACAACAAAAAGAGCATTGGAAAATATTCAGATATAACTTAAAAAATTCTTAATGGTTGTTGAAATTTATGCAAACTCCATATTTTTCCAACATGGTTTGTATGTAGTGAGAGTCTGAATAATCGGAAATGATTTATGGACAATTGGACATTCTGCACATTGGAAAGAAAGCTACGCGCACATCTTGATCACAATATCAGTGATCATTTGATCTCCAACCAATTGATAGGCAATCAGGGAATCATGAAGCTTGTGATTGAGCTTAGGAACAGCTGTTAATCAACTCAGAGGTAAGGAATCCATTTTCAAACCAAGCTCTAGTTTATCAAAAGAAAAACGAGGGAATTTTTCCCTATGAGGAGAACTCAAGTAAAACATGTGGGGCATAATCGCGTGCGTGAGTTGTGCAGCGAAAATGTATTGATAATTCCACGGTGTTATGAGCCTCTTTAATTCCTTGACGAAGGAACGAAATGACAGTGCGCAAAAGTTCATAAAATACGACAAATTTATTACGTGCGTATGCGTTCACTTGTGAGGAAATTACATATGATATCATAAAGTAGAGTAAACAATTACGTGTAATGAACATAATTATTAGGGAGTGGTTAGTTAGACCAAGTCTGCAAACAACGAAAGAAATTTGCCTCACCCCACATCTGGCACAGCTTCCCTCGGTTGCCATGATGACGACCTGCAGCGCCGGCACCGCGGGCTGCTCCACCGCAACGAACGCCTGGCGCGGGTACGTCGGCGTCTCCTAGTCCGGGTCCGCCATGTCGGAACATCCGACACTGTACAAGGGAGATAAAATCTTCTTCAAAAATTGCTTTCAATTAGTTTCTTGCCGTTTTTTTTCAAATAATGTTTTCCGCATTATTTTTTTGTTGCTATTTTCATTAGAATGAATTTTTTCCATTTTCTGTTCAAAACATCCGGGATGCCAGAACTTTAAGTGTGTGACTATCACCCACCACTTTCGGTGAGTAGTGGTTCTGTGTTGCAGAAAATAGTATTAATAACATTATTATAATAAACGTTTTTCCTTAATAACAGCTGGATTAATTCGACCCAAAAGCTTGAGCTCAAATTATTATTTTGCTTCGCAGTTTGAAAATGACCTACTTACAAGAAAATAAGCTACCTACGCAGTGTATGCGTGATACTGCGCATTAATGAGACGTCTGAACCCATTTTTTATAAAGTAACGCGATGTGTCAAACCATTTATTATGATATTCAATTAATACGATGTATGATTTCATTTTTTATGTTATTTAATTAATGCGACGTGTACACCCGTTAATTAAATTATTCAATTAATGCGATGACTGAACCAATTTATTTAGATTTCACGATGTGTGGACCAATTAACGCATAATTGCAAACTAATTTCAATCCAGCTACGCTGTGATTCCCACAGTATAATTTATCGTAGAAAAGTCGGCTGTGTTTCCAATTCCGTATGAGTTGGAATTAAGGTTTTGTTTACTGAAGCTCATGAATGCCGAGGTCTCACAGATCTAAGCCTCAGCTCCATCGGCTCTGATTTCTTGACCATAGCTGATCGCGTGTCATCATTAGAAAATGGTAAGATATGAACTCACGAGTCAAGTTTTTGCGCATGACACAGCTTCACACCTGTGATGAATGAAATTAATAATTGAACGAAATGCAGTTAGTGTAGAAACTTTTTCCAGTGATTGTAAATTTCAGTTAAATTGAATCCTTGTTTTTCATGCAGTGATGGGCTTCATTTTGATGCTCCTTATTTCGATCATTTGTCCAGTGTTTGAAGATATTTTCACGCATTCTACAACCTGCCACAAAATTTCAGTATGCCTAGTTTGAGAGAAACGTTGAAGAAAACTTTTCAACTCGTGGGCAGACTATCGAAGACTTGGTTCAAATCGCTGCCGTGAGGTCGAGACCAAAATTCAGTTGTACGTAGTACCAAGTTGATTTTAGAAAATTTTTAAACAGTTTTAACAATTTATTTATCACAAGCGCTGCATCAGCAGATTGAATCTTTAGTCTATTACAATGGACATTTTTGAGTACAGCTACTTCTGATCCTGAAAAAGTTCAGCGATTTCTAGGGCAAATAACGCATCAACGCCATTTTAAGGTGTACATTCACGTTTAACCTAATTCATTTACCCTAGTTGAGCTCCAGACTGATCCATCACTCGATTCGTTTTAAACTAATGACGTTTGCTAGTCAAATGCGCTAGTAAGCGTCTGAACATGTCTATGGAGATGATCTGAACATGTTTATCGTGTATTTGTATTTCGGAACCGTTTTAACGAAACGGCGATTAGGAGGCTGACAGGAAATTTTCAAGATTTTATTCCATCATTTTGACACTACCTGGAAACCCCAAATGTAAGAGCGATGGTCTAATTCCAGTTGTTAAAGTTAATGACTCTTTTTGTGAGGCTTTTGCGCCACAACCAGAAAATGTACAGCCTTAAAGGCAATGCATTTTAAATGAAAGTGTACTTTTCTCACATTCTGACCGGACAATTGTTACAATAATGCTAACGGTTACATAATGACAAATATAGTAGTGCGCAGAATGAATTAGGAGAACAAAGTGTTCACAGTCAGTCAAAAACAACTAACATGCATGCGAATGGCGCAAATAATGCAGAAAAAATATGAGATCGCTTAAAAGCCTGGACGAACACAAACAAATTCAGAGCGTGGTTGAGGCATAGTTATCTTGTCGGAAAAAGGTTGTGTTTGAAATACGTTCAGTTTTGCAATGATAAGATTTGAACTGACGATAAGTGGGTCTGTTAGAGAGAATGCCGTAGACTGATAGTGGCAAAAGTAATTGTTGTTGGTGAAACGAAAATGTAATATTTGGAAACTAATGGTTAATTGTTGAATTTCCCTCTCGCAATTGTCTGATTAGTCTCTTGAATTTATTTGATTTGTGTGGAAAACTATGCAAGATGTAAACACAAGGGTGACGATTTTAAAAGTGATATGTAATGACGTATTCGATGATTTCTCATTCTCCTCTTTCAACACTATCACTCAATTCAAGAAAACTCAGCAATGCGAAAATTGAAATAGACTTTCCGTTATTTTCAAGTACACCACAAGCTTTGTTCTTAAAGCTTCTAGTACCTCAAGAACAAGAAAAACCTCACAGCAGCCATGACCTCATGATTGGCATCAATTTCTATTAAATTTTAAGCAATCTACAATTCTGTGAACAGCTAAACACAACCACAGCGAAGAATGGTGCTTCAGCCGCCACAAAGAGGCTATCATTCCGATCCCGAGTTCACCAAAATTAAGTGGCAGCTCGAAATTTCATAGTAATCAAGTGAAATAAATCATGTTCAATGAAATTTCAATGCATATTGTCATTGTTATTTCCGGAATTCAATTCGCAGAGCTGAAATTTTAGAAGCAAAACCAGTTCAGTTTTGCGATATATGATCTCACATTCGTGTAATAACTTAGAGGATGAGTTAATGCTATCAAGTTGACACCAAAAATATTCAACATTGCGTATTTGAAATTCCGAACGACTAATGTCGGGAAGCAATTGCGGTTACCTTAGGCCGGATATAGGGTTTTGTTGGGATATTTCTTGGTTTCATTCGGATATTTGTTCGGGTTTCTGGTGATGGATTCAGTGACAGAGAAGGGAGAGAAGTTAAACCCTGATGTTGACACACGCGATCAGTGGAGGCTGTCACATGAGAACAGTTAAGGCTGATTCTCGAAATTAACGGCCGACGACGCACAGTTCAAAAGGCGTCAACAAACTTCTCATCAGCAGCGGCAGCAATGCACGGGTGTCGGCACGAGACTGACGTTAGCGACATCTCAAAGCTATAAGCAAACAGTCAACAGGTTCCTCGTTGTCATGGTAATGATCCTGTGCTTGGTGCTAGGAGTAATGGAGAAGGTTCTAATTTTCTATGAAACAAACAAAAATAGTTTATTTTCAAATGGGTCGTACAATTTTATTTCAGTGAACTATGTACGGAAATTGAACTTTTCAACATGATTATGCGAAGAATACCATTCACAATTAACATAATGAAGACATTTAATGTATTACCATATGAATGATGAAATTCAACTTCAGCATCCATTGATATTTTCTTGGTTCATCTAAGCATGTTGACGTATACTTTCAATTTTATCAAGACCGAAGCTAAACTATTCTTTAACAAGTTTGTGGAGGCCTTTAATAACTGTAATATTCTGTTCCCTCACACGCGTTCAACGAGGTATCAGCTATTCTCAGCGAGAGGACTGAGAAAACTTTCCATGTGCAAGCAATACTTTGCGCTCTGAAAAGTGCTAATCTTCGATTCAAATCTACAAATATTTCAAAGAGATTGATTAAAATTTTCAGACGAATAACTATCTAAAGGCGAATTGTATTTTCTTTATGAAGTATGGTTTATAGATAAACTATAATTTTGAAGGAAGTTTCACATTTTAAAACAAAATAATAATATGGCAAAAGAAACAAGCAGAGTGGTTCATCGTCGTGTTGCTGCTCGAATCTAGTGCTGTCCGACACCAATCACGCACAAACACAAGAGTAGAGGCAGAAGAGAAATAATATCTATCACATTCGCAGACATCAACGTCACGCACAAGTGTAGTTGCCTGTGTCGTCACTTAATTGCTCGTAAATAGTTACTCTCTGAGTGTAATCAGTAACCCAGGATCGCATCTATCATGAGTAGTTCTGAATGCCGCGGGTTTCTACTTTGGGTCTAGGCCTTGCGTTAGGGGAACTGTATAGAAGGCTTTCTAAAATTAGTCATGCAGAGGCGAACAGGGCTTACATTGTCGTAGATTCGCTTGACATCTCAGACAAGTCTTGGAGTTTCATAAGACAGTTGAGTATTTAGGTAAATTTCAACTTAAATGGAAATTTTGGTCTCCAAACAATTAAACTACTTATTTATGAGTGAATTACAGAGTTACTACTCTCATTATGATTCTAGGTGGAATACATGGCTTCAAGGCAAATAATGATTTTCAGCAGAGTAACAGTTTCAAGGTGAATTACGCGAATAATTCCCACGTAAATAATTCAGTTTTTGTAAAATTAGATTTCCCATGTGAGTTATAGTTTCAGGGCAAATCATAACCATTTGGTGAGTTATAATTTAATTTTTTTTTGTGTATTGTTAAGAATTATGCTATTTTCGGGCAAAATATAATTTCTGGATGAATTATAGTTTCAAAGCAAGTGCTTATTACCGGACATGGATAAGTTGAGGGTCAATTATTAGTCACTGCCCAGGGTCCAACTAAAAATAGCAAACGGCATCTGCGTACATTTGCGTAGAGTGAAACCAGCGCAGGGTGGATTGTTTTCTTGAGTTGTTTTCAGCGCAAAATTTCAGTGCAGCGAAGTTTGCTGTATGGTAATTTACAGCAACAACTTAAATGGTTGCCGAAGTTATCATGTGGCTGCACAAAACTGCACTGTTTTATGCTGAATCTTTTCGCTAGATGCCGCTGCTGCAGTCAAGTGGTCACCTCTGCGCAGCCGCTACGCAGCGCCGGCGCTGCCTGCCACGCCACGACGGCGGCCTGCCTCAAACACGGCGGAAATTTTCAGTTAAGTTGTAACTATCTAATATCTTGTTATTGGTATTTCGCTGAGAGTCATTGAAGTGTCACGTCAGTGCCATTATTCGTCGTGAGTTGAAGTGTAGGTAAAAAATAAAACAGTATAAATTAGGTTTAAAATTCATGAATTGTGAGACGTACGAACTCAAATCGTTTATTTTTCTGAGGATAGAAATTGAGTTCGCATTTTTGAATTCTTAATGACTTAGATATGAATTCTAATTGATGAATAAATGATGGAGAATTGCGGTTTGAATTGTTTCTAATATGATTGTTAGAATTGTTAATGAAATCGCGTTAATAAGTTTTAAAAACGGGGATATTTTTACATTATTTTCGTACTCGTAAATTAGGACCCGAAATGCGATCAAGACGAGTTACCTTTTTGATAGAAAAATATTTAAGAACACCTTTGGCCTCGTACAAATTAAAAGTTAAGTGCAGTGGCGTATAATTTTTGGAAATATAATTCCAGAAAATCGATCCTGAAGATTATAATACGACATGTACATACCAAAAGGAATAAAAACACCTTCTTTAATTAGAAGCTTATTAATATTTCGACTATATTACAGAATTTTTCAAAAATTTGGATAAACCTAATCTTATCATTATTTAGGGAAAACCACACTTAAATTCACCACTCTGTTTATACATTAATTTCGCATTGCTATCTGCTGACGCTAGTTCTTATCTCACAATCAATCAGGGCGATATGAGACGCGTGTGTCATGGTCATACAGGGGTGCAGGTTTGCTGTGAAATTTTCTGGTTACAACAAAGTTGCGCAGGCAGCAGACGTGTTTGTGGGCAATACCATCACAATGGGAGGAACAATTGTGCTTGTTTTGGTGGTTTTTCATTTTCTTAAAATGTACAAGTAATTAGAACTTTTCAACGTGTCGAGGGTAGATTGCATTTTGGATTAGGATTTGAATCAGGATGTTTGGATTAGGATTTGAATCAGCATGTTTGGATTAGGATTTGAATCAGTGTGTTTAGATTAGGATTCGAATCAGCATGTTTGGATTAGGATTTGAATCAGTGTGCTTGGATTAGGATTTGAATCAGTATGTTTTGATTAGGATTTGAATCAGTATGTTTTGATTAGGATTTGAATCAGTGTGTTTGGATTAGGATTTGAATAAGCATGTTTGGATTAGGATTTGAATCAGTATGTTTGGATTAGGATTTGAATCAGTGTGTTTGGATTAGGATTTGAATCAGTATGTTTGGATTAGGATTTGAATCAGTATGTTTGGATTAGGATTTGAATCAGTGTGTTTGGATTAGGATTTGAATCAGCATGTTTGGATTAGGATTTGAATCAGTATGTTTGGATTAGGATTTGAATCAGCATGTTTGGATTAGGATTTGAATCAGCATGTTTGGATTAGGATTTGAATCAGTGTGTTTGGATTAGGATTTGAATCAGCATGTTTGGATTAGGATTTGAATCAGTGTGTTTGGATTAGGATTTGAATCAGCATGTTTGGATTAGGATTTGAATCAGCATGTTTGGATTAGGATTTGAATCAGCATGTTTGGATTAGGATTTGAATCAGCATGTTTGGATTAGGATTTGAATCAGTGTGTTTGAATTAGGATTTGAATCAGCATGTTTGGATTAGGATTTGAATCAGTGTGTTTGGATTAGGATTTGAATCAGCATGTTTGGATTAGGATTTGAATCAGCATGTTTGGATTAGGATTTGAATCAGTATGTTTGGATTAGATTTGAATCAGCATGTTTGGATTAGGATTTGAATCAGTGTGTTTGGATTAGGATTTGAATCAGCATGTTTGGATTAGGATTTGTATCAGTGTGTTTGTATTAGGATTTGAATCAGCATGTTTGGATTAGGATTTGAATCAGCATGTTTGGATTAGGATTTGAATCAGCATGTTTGGATTAGGATTTGAATCAGCATGTTTGGATTAGGATTTGAATCAGCATGTTTGGATTAGGATTTGAATCAGTGTGTTTGAATTAGGATTTGAATCAGCATGTTTGGATTAGGATTTGAATCAGTGTGTTTGAATTAGGATTTGAATCAGCATGTTTGGATTAGGATTTGAATCAGCATGTTTGGATTAGTATTTGAATCAGCATGTTTGGATTAGGATTTGAATCAGCATGTTTGGATTAGGATTTGAATCAGTATGTTTAGATTAGAATTTGAATCAGCATGTTTGTATTAGGATTTGAATCAGCATGTTTGGATTAGGATTTGAATCAGCATGTTTGGATTAGGATTTGAATCAGCATATTTGGATTAGGATTTGAATCGGCATGTTTGGATTAGAATGTTATTAGGAGGACATTTTTCAACACTCTGAGATTAGATTATTGGCATTAAATAATTTGCATAAGTGTTGTTTCAGATTCCGTCAAAATTTAGTTATTGTGAATAGCTACAGGATCCAAATAAGTTCACGCATGCAGAATTTTATTCGTTTTATATCAATCGTTCGACTGTAATGTGTGGAGTCAATTGATCGGCGTAGACCCGTAGAGATTCTTTTTTACAGATGTTCAAAACTGGCAAATTGTTTTAATTAATTTGATTCATATTTATTTTCATACCTGACTGTAGAAGTCAGTTTAAGTTCTCATTCAGGGAAAAAGAAACAGACAAATCCTAAAATATGTGTTGTGGTTTCATATATTGAGTCTCACGGTTTCGAATTCTTCTTTCGACTTTGGCTCAGACCACATGGCTTATTTACAACTTTACCGGGTCAGTCGTTATAATGATTTCATAGCACAAAATATACGGTAGAACCCACGTTTAAGGCCACAGTAGTGCTTTACAGTAAATATCAGAACCAGCTTAAAATCATAGTCAACATAAGTAATGTATAATCAGATCAAACATAAAATGAGAGTCAACGTAAAATCAGAGTTTAAATGGAACCAGAAGCCAAAACTCTGAAAGCGTTTAAAACTCTCAAGAAAGTGAGAGGGTCAGAGTATGAGTGACATTTCCCTTAGCTCGCCAGAGATTTTAAAAGTCTGACGGATTCTTGAAATAATAAGGAGCCGAGAATCTATAGAGTCTCTTGTGCAGAAGATCGTTTAATTGTTTCCAGCAAACGAACAAGGTTCCCGATACATAATTTCAGGAAAACAACACGCTGTGGAAATAAAACAGAGCTCAGAGCTTATAGGAACTTGCTTAATGCCTGACTCTGAGAGCAGCACCTTGCTCCATGCCGCAGTAATATTCGTTGCTACGTCCTCCAGTACTCAGCGCTGAGAGAGTGCTGGTTATGTGGCGTGTTGTGGTGTGTGCACGCATTTCTTGTGTTGCGTAACATTCAAGCTAATACGCAACACGTGTACGATACAACCCTAACGCTAGACACGCAGCTTGTTTGTAGTGCAACACTTATGCTGCACACGTGACATATCTGACTGTACGATGCACCATTTGCTGTACACGCTACTCATCAGTCAGTGCATGCAACACTTGCACTGCACGTGCAACGCAACACATTTGATAGTTTAGTGCAGCAATTGCTGTTCTTGCAACACATTTGATTGTGCAGTGAAACACTCACGACACACAAGCAAGAAAACAACTCAAGAAAATACGAGACACGATACAGACAGTCTTGTTGTCTCGTATAACACAGCAGCCAAAATCTAAGTCAAACCAAGACTTACTAATGTAAATTTGGTTCTAGTTGAAGCATCGTCTACTGATTTCCTTGCATGATTTTCTTTATTTTTTCAGCGCCAATTTTTACGAGCATTGGACACATCTGCTTCAGCAACGGCATATTGGAAGATCAATCAAATGTTGCTTGAATTTCAGCTGTGTCACTTCGATTGTGTGCATCAATTTCTTTACGTAGGAATTCATACCTCCAGAATTATTGACTTCCTAAAATAAACGTGTTCAAAACTGCAGTATATCACAGTAATACAGTGACGCACTCAAAGGGGTGCGGTATTTCTTTAATTTCCTTTCGGTATTACTGAGCTCATCGAAACTCAATCATCCCAGCCCTGCATCAGCAAATCTCTCACTCATGTTTAAAAAATTATCACGGTTTGAAATAGCAAATCTCTCACCCCCACTCAAATTTTTACGTACGTTAAAATCTCATACACACTCATTCATAAAGTAAACACTGTTTAAAACAGCAAATCACACACTCATATTTCAAATCTCTCACCTACGTTCAAAAAGTAATCACGGCCTAAACCAGTTGTCATCACACAGGGAACTTTAACGTGCAGTTGACCCCATACTCCCCTTCCTTCAGCACTTTTTAAAGAGGCTTCAGATCGTGCAACCAGATCTCAATTCCTTTTTCTTGCAGCTGCCAGGAGCGGGGCAGCGTCGCTGTATGGGCGCGTCAGCGGCGCATTGTTCGGCCTTGTTGCGGCGTGTAGCGGTGGCAGGCTGGTCGATGGCCGCCCAAGTGGCGCACAAAGCCCATTGATTTGCGCTGAGTTCATTAAAACGGGCTTTAGGACGGCATGGGACGGATAGTTCACATTACCTTTGTTGGGGCTTGCTTCTCATTACCTTCTTTAATGAGGGCTGCTCATTACCTTTCGTGCTGAGGGATTTTCATTACTCCTCGTACCAGCTTTCTCATCATCGCATTAATTGAAGTTAACTTCTCAATATTTTCTTAATGAATGTATCTTGCTGAGGGATTTAGCTTACTCCTCTTAACAGGTTTCTCATTACAGTATTTATTGTTTTTCATTATATTCTTTCCCTCAGTTTCCTTTCAGCCCATTTAAATTGCTTCTCAATACCTGTCTCAATGAGGGTTTTCATAAACTCCCTTGAAAGGATTCTCGTTAATTTCTGTACTGCGCTTCTCATTGCCGTATTTGACGAGTCCTTTAACCTTAGTTAACGAACTTTTTACAGCCTTAATAAGTTAGCGTTTCTAATAATTTCTCGTTGTGAGCGCAGTACCTCTCACAAAAAAGGTTTTCATAACCTCACATTTTCAATGTTGGAAATTGAGGTAATTCTTAATGTTAATGCACAGGAACTTCTAAACTCTCTAGCTTCAAAAATGTGTCATCAACTCTGGTAACATAACTGTCTCATTGCCTCAGGAAACACGAATTTTACATGCACTCTGGCAACATACTTCTCATATCTCTGGCAACAAGAATGTTTCACCAACTTTGGTAACATGACAGTTTCATTATCTCTGGCAACACGAATGTTTCATCAACTTTAGCAACACGAATGTTTCATCAACTCGAATGAATGCTTCATTACCTTTGGAGACATGAATGTCTCATTAAATCTCCGCACAAGATGCTTGATAAGTTTTTGAATATCTCATAATTTTTTACGGATGAATGTTTCATTACCCCTGGCAACAGCACTAACTCAGTACATCAGGTAGCATGACTATTTAATGTGCTAAGTTAACAAGCTTCTCCCTTGGCCCTATCTGTGAATTAACATCTTAATACCTTAGATTAGAAATTAGCGGTTCCTTAATACCGTATCTAAGAAATTGCTTGCGCCGCTACGCCAGAGTTACGAAATTGTATGTCTTTTAATGCCTAACCTAGAAAATGGCATGAACCTTAATACTTAACCTAGGAAATTACATGTATCTCAATCCCTCACCTAGAAAATGGCATGAACCCTAATATTTTACCTAGGAAATTATATGTATCTTACAACCTTACCTAGGAATTTTCATGCACCTTAATATCTCCCCTAGGAAATTACTTGCACCTTAATACCCTAGTTAGAAATTTGCCTGCACTTTAAATGCCTTAAGTAAAAATCACACGCCCCTTTAACACCTTAGTTCGGGAAATACGTAGATCTTAATCGTCTAGTTACGAGATAACCTGCACTTTAATGCCTCTTCTGATAAATTTCCTTCCTTCTCATTAGTGCTATCAAGGCATAGTTCTCAACTTTGAAATGTGAATGCAACTGTACTCTCATCGCTAGTTAATAAATGTTTTTCAAGACTTTCCCTTAGAATAGTTAAATTACAGAATTTACTATTAGGTAAACGTTTCACTACAAGAACAAGCTGCCTTCTGCCTTCCGGTCGTATCTAGTATGCGAATTTAGTGATTCCCTTTGAGAATTTCGATACGTTGGTTCCACCATCCGAACCTTGACTGATAGAGTCGCTGAGTATGCAGGTCCCAGTGACCATATTGGTTATATATCATCGTACCCTATTCATCAAATAGATGTTACTCAATTGGCTGTGATACTCCAGTGACACTGAGGGGCTTTAAAATTTTATCATTCCAATCTATCCGATTTCCGAATTTAATTGATGTTTTTTAGCCATTAGACTCTTCTTAATTGCTCTGAGTGCGTTACCTTGATAGCAATTGGATGGGATTTACATTAATCGATTATGTTCATATTTTAGTGAGGTTTTAACAAATATCGTTTTGAGCATGACTGTTGTTTTTTTGTAATTTTTGATTAACTCTACAAATTCCTAACTGACGATGCCCAGATGTCTGAAACACCCTGTTTTAAGAGCTACTAAACATTTTAAAGATCTACTGCTCATGCTATCCTTTATCCTTTCCTCAATTTTATTTTAATTTGTAAAATTAATTACATTGATAGGAAACTGTCATGTGACCTCAATGAGAGATTCATATGCACTGCTAGTTGGTCAGTAGAACAAATGGTGAGCAATTATTAGAGCATGGATGCCATTTCCATTAAAGATATCGTGCCTTGCTTCGTATTGCATTATGGCGAAAGTAAGTTAAATATTTGTTTCTTTTACCGTAGACTTTTTGTCATTTGTGCAGGTCGCAGTGTACTGTGAAGAAAATGGGCGCTTATTTTTAAAGAAGTTTGTATTTTCGAGGGGAGACTTTGAGGAATAAAGTAAAAAATACATTCATCATTGTAGTATACCTCAGAGACTATTTTTCTGTCGCTTCAAAAACTTTCCACTGGAATTCATTAATTTTTTTTAAATCATTCAAAAAATTACAGGAACGTAGCTTCGTGTTTTGCATGATACCACAACATGTTCAAACAAAAGCATCGTAATTTTAGCTGACAAATCTCCAAATCAGCAAAAAAAGTCTTAAGTTTCTTGTTTTAAATAAAAATATGACGTACTTTTTCAACATTTCACAAGCCCAGTGCAATCAACATGTCTCCCTAGACACTGCTTCGAGCTGACTAGAAAACTTCATTGCATCAGCCCGTAGTGTTTTATGCTCCCTCACTTTAAATGCACCTGAATAAAAGTTACATTTAAAAAATTATCAACAGCTACTTGTTATTAGAAGCACGACTTTGTATAAAAGATATGTATACGATGCCATCGCTTCAGAAATTGCAAGTTCGATTCTCATTTAAAAAGACTCGGAATTTAAAATGAATTTTTCCTTTCGAGTTTTGATTGAGCGATAGAAAGATCTAAGAACCAAAATCTACCATTCTTTCGGGAGCGCTGAAGATTAAAACTGCTCAAACACTCATGGCAATCAAATCATGCGTGACTAATATGTCACGTAGGCCGCTCTTTACAGATAGTAACTCATATTCAATGTAAGCCGTACGCTATTATTTTGCATAATATTTTGAATGCAAAATTTTATGCGCATTTAAACTTTGAATGAAATTTCAAAAAGTTGTGAAAAACCCGTCGTGATATTTACTTCTTCTTTTGAAACTTGAAACATTAAGTAGTACTAGAAATTTGTTGATTTTATGTATCATAGAGTGAACATCGTTATGACCTTTCAGATGTCAGACTAAAGACATTTTTAAATTCTTAGAAACCTGACCTAGCTATGCAAATGAATTTTTTCCGACCTACGAGTGAAAATCCTCTCTATCCCGACTGGCAAATTGACATGATTGAAGAAAAATAACTATTAAATCATTCACTCCACAAAACTACGCCGGCTAGGTATCAGCGTATCTAATGATGAAGGATAGCAATAGCGAAGCGATAAATATACGTCAATAAAGAATACTTATCAAAAACAGAGGAATTTCTCGAGACGTTCAGGGTTCAGAAATGCATGCGACACGAGAACAACACATAGCAGTTCTTGGTAAGGAGAACAGAAGGGAGTACGTTCGCCCTTAAGACAGGAGATCGATAGTGAGGTAAACTCTAAATTTAAAAATCAATCTCATAACACCAAAAATAAAACAGAATTCAACAAAAATTATCCGCAAGGTGTTAATTTTTATTACGCTTTAAAACTCGTGTTGTCATTTTGTAATTTTTCTTTCAATTTGGGACTTTATCGCGTTTCTTGGAGCATATTTTAAAAGACTTGAAAACTCAATCCTTAACTACCACACGTGCGTGCCCTATACGGCACACTCAATAAAAAACGTTCAAATATTACCCAATATTTGATTTTTATTTATGTAACACCCAATTTGTATTTTTTCATATAGTTTATTTGTTATCAAATTTTTGTCGTAAGAGGTTTCTGAAGTTCAATGCCGCGTGGTGGCAAGGTGTTTCTGGTCAAGTTGGTGACAACTCGATGCCTGTGCCAGGCTAGCAAGTACTGGCACATGAAACAACGATGACATAAGGGACAAGTTCTGACGGTTGAGGGTTAGAGAAGCCAGTTCCAGAGCACCGGCACCACAGTCAACAAATCGAAGCATAAAGGCGTTGGAAAAAATAACGGAAACACCTTGGAAAGTCAACAAAATTTATTTTAATATGGTGTAGGTCCACCTTTTGACTAAATTTCAGCCTCAATTTTACGATGTATTGTTCATACAAGTTATGAATTGTTTCTGAAGGAATTTTAGCGCATTCTTCAGTTAAAACACCCTCCAGTTCTTTTAGAAACAATAGCGGCAGAAATCAACTTCTAGCTTGAATTTCTAAAACCGACTATAAGTGCTTTCGACTGGAAGTCTGCTATTTTTATGTCGAGGTCTGGGGATTGTGGTGGCCAGATGAGAGGCTCATTTTCATTAGACTGTTCCTAGTGCCATTCTTTAAAAGTTGTAGCTGTATGGATTGGGGTATTATCATCTTGAAAAATGGCGTTCCCTTCCGGAACAGTGCTTGAACCATAGGCTGAACTTGGTTCCCCAAAATTCCTATGTAGTCTCGGCTGTTAATTCTTCCATAAAAGGAAATCATTGGCCCTGCAAATTTTCAAGAAATAGCACCCCAGATCATCACAGAAGCCCCGCCATGTTTTACGGTTGCGAGAAGGCAGTCTGGATTAAAGGCTTCTTTCGGCTGTCTTCAAACGTACACTCGGCCGAAGGTCGGAAATATGTAAGGTTAACGATAATTCGTCAGAGAAAATCATATTTTTCCACTGACCGAAGGATCAATTCTGGTGGTTTCTACACCACTCTCAATGCTTCGGAACATTTGTCTTTGGGAGCAGAGGTTTTCTAATTGCAACTCTTATGTGGAATCTAGATTTGTGCAGCTCCCGATGAACAGTTCCTACGGAAATTGGGTTCTGTAGAGGTTCATTGAGGTCTACAGTGATTTTAAGAGCAGTGGTCTTGCGACCCGCGCTAACAATTCAATTTAGAGTCCGACGGTCTCTCTCAGACAACTTGGACTTTCAGCCTGACCTGTGCTTTGCCAAGGACGTTTTTCCTTCTCTTTTAAAAACAGTGATTACTTCAGAGATTCGTCACCTCTTGAACCTCTTGAAACGTCAAACATTCGAGTATTTTCTGTTACAACTCGATGCAACCCTACACTTGCCATTTGAGCACCAATAATTTGAGCTCTTTGAAAGTCAGAGACGCCTGCCATTTTATAAGCTTGTAACGAAATTTTTCTTTTTAATTTCTGTTAAATAACAGTTAATTTAAATGAAATTTTAAATACCTACAATAAAAAACTATAAAACATTGAGATATGTCAAGTTTTGATTGTTTAGAACATGTCCAAAGATTAAGATGACAAAATGTTCTGTTTCTATTTTTTTCTCCAACCCCTGTAGATAGAGGAAGTGAGTCCACGCACGCGTATTGATTAAAAATATTGCCGGAATTAGCCATAAAAATTAAGTGAATAAAAATGCACGTTTCTATTTCTCTATTGTTTATTACCTCAAAATATTGGCCAAGGCTTAAGAGCTACTTTCCGTGCAATGGAAATGCTTTTTAATGATGGAACGCAATCACCAGGTTTTCACATGTAAGAATTATTTAAATTGTGTTACTTATACTCTGAAATTAACTCTGAAACTACATTGAAAAGAATGATGAAAAAAATCTGTACCAGAAGCCCGATGCTAGAAAAACATCCCTGATTAATTATAAAAGTACAACATAGAAAATTCCGTCCTAATAACTAACGATCTAATTGCATAATAATTATTTTTATATAGGTATACAAATCTTGCATATAACCGAAATATCATTGTGTAATCATATCCATATGACCATATCCTTGTGTAATGACATCCATATGACCATATCCTTGTGTAATGACATCCATATGACCATATCATTGTGTAATGAAATGAGCTAACAAAGAAATACTTAAAATTAAAAATAAATTATGTTTCAGTAATGCTGATAAAATCATGTATTTGAAATTACAAATAAGTTATGTCCCAATAATGCTGATAAAATCACCCTACATTATTATTCTTACGTGGCGTGTAAACATTTCATAGAGCCAAGCAAACCATGTCCTAATTATATCAATGATGACATCGCACATTAGTATCATTATGCAGGCACACAGCTACTTCATACAACAAAATTCGAGTCTAAATTATATAAATATCATGCAATAAATTCCTATGAACGTATTAAAAAAACCAACATCCTACTATAATTAATGACACAACCACACAATAACATTTTAAACTGGCATAAAAACATTGCATTCAACCAAAAATGTCATCGTGATGATATCATTGATATCGTAACGCAATGTTATTCTTACGTAGACGCACAAACATATGTAACATTGAACAAACCAAAAATCCTGTCCTGATTATACAAATTATATCATCACACGGTGGAATATTTATTTAAGGGTACAAACATTCCAAGCGCAACTTGCACCCTGCACCAATACGATGACTTGAAGAAAGCGTTAGCGCGGTCAACCGCAGCAGGGAGAAGTGCACTGCTGCGTTGCCATGGCAACCGAGACCAGTTGGTGAGCTGGGAGGGGCTGTGCAGCTGGTGAGGCGTCTGGCTTGGTTGTGTGCCATCTGGCTTGGAGAGCCTGGCTTAGTTGTGGGCCATATGGTTTGAGCAGTGTGGCTTCGTCAAGCCTCGTTTGACTTGAGAAGCTTGTCATAGAAGACTTCCATCTGACCTAAATAAATGTTTTAAATGAGATTCAAATGGTTTGAGGAGCCTGTATTAGCCAAGCCACATATGGCTTGGGAAGTTTGACTTAGTCAAGCCTCGTCTGGCCCCGTCTGGCGAAGCTTGACTTAGGCAGATACGATAAGGCTCTGATATTCTTATCTTATCATTAGACCCTTAGCATCCTATGTTTAAGTTTGAATTTAAACTAATCCTGTAAGGACTGGTTTAGTAGTTAAAATTACGAAACATCAGTACACAATCTGATTGTAATGTACACAAAAGACCTATTAAAATCAATTTTTTTCTTGACAATTTGGGAAGAAACGCTACCAGAAGCACAAAATTGGAGTCGAGCTCTTCAAAATAATATTCACTGCTCCTGCAAATTGATGTTGATAATTTCTACCGATTCAGAACTGTAGCAAACGACAATCACGTGAGTGTGAGTGTGCTTTGCATCGCTCACTATGTTCTGGTTGCTTCGTATTAATAGCCATTGAAAAATTATGCATGACTGATTTAGCATGAAGGCTCAAACAGAGCAGGAAAAATTAACGAAATCTCTACAAAATGACGACAATAGAATGATCTTAGAAAATAGTGAGTGTTTTACAGAAATGAACCGAAAGGGAAGCACTAGAGAAACATGTTGCTTTTCCTAAGAAGGTTATTTTCAACTCATTTGTAAAACTATTGCTAGCGAAAATGAATGAGAGAATGAAAATTAGCTCTGTGAAGTGCCCAAATTACAACAGCATGAGGATTGCTGGGCATGGGGGAGGTATTTAGGTGTCAAGTGAGTGTTTTCGAATATATGAAAGGCTATGTAGGTTTGATATGAGTAGGTAACAATAGGTTATTATGTAGACAGGTAATGAGGGAGATAGGTAACAACAGGCAATGAAACAGACAGGTAACAACAGGTAATGAAGGGGACAGGTAACAGCAGGCAATGAAAGAGACAGGTATCAACAGGTAATGAAGAGGACAGGTAAAAATAGGTAATGGAAGGGACAGGTAACAACAGGTAATGATGGGGACAGGTAGAGGTAATGAATGGGAGAGGCAACAACAGGTAATGAAGGGGACAGGTAACAATAGGCAATGAAGGGGACAGGTAACAACAGGTAATGAAGGGACAGGTAACAATAGGGAATGAAGGGGACAGGTAACAATAGGTAATGAAGGGGACAGGTAACAATAGGGAATGAAGGGGACAGGTAACAATAGGTAATGAAGGGGACAGCTAAAAATAGGTAATAAAGAAGAAGACAGGCAACAAGAGGTGATAAAGGGAACAGGTAGCAACAGGTGATGAAAGGAAGAAGTAAGCAGTTGCATCACCTGCTGTCATTACCATCACGCACCTGCAGTAATGATGAGCTGAGAGGCGGCTTGAGATGATGAAGTAGACGGTGAGGTAATTAACATGTTTGGAAGGTAAATGAGTAATGCTTTAATTGATGTTGCCAAAAAAGAGTTTAATAATGTGCAAGGTAATAAGTTACGCAATGTGGTGGATAAGATGTTCTTTAATGAGGCATGCAATGAGATAGGTAATGTGGTGAGTAATAGGGTTAGCGCAATGGTATTCAAAGAGGTAGGAAATTATCTGGGTAATGATGTAGATAATGAGAGGGTAATGTATAGCGACTAACGAATGAGGTGGGTAATGATGTAGGTAATGAGGGGTAATGGGTAGTGGGTAATGAATGAGATGGGTAATGATGTAGGTAATGAGAGGGTAATGGGTAGCGAATAACGAATGAGGTGGGTAATGATGTAGGTAATGAGGGGTAATGGGTAGTGGGTAATGAATGAGGTGGGTAATGATGTAAATAATGAGAGGGAATGGGTAGTGGGTAATGAATGAGGTAGGTAATGATGTAGGTAATGAGGGGTAATGGGTAGTGGGTAATGAATGAGATGGGTAATGATGTAGGTAATGAGGAGATAATGGGTAATGGGTATCAAATGAAGTGTGTAATGAGGTACGTAAGGAGATATTAAATGTGGTGAGTAATGAGATGGGTAATGATACGAATGATGAGATGGGTCAGGAAGCCGGAGATGAGGTAGGTATTGAGGCAGCTAATGAGGTAGGTAGAGGTAGGTAATGAAGTAAGTTATAAGTTAGGTAATGAAGGTGTAATGAGGTAGATAGGACAGTAAGTAAAAAGGTAGGCAATGAGTTAGGTAACGAGGAAGTTTGGAAATTGGGGAATGATATGGTTGATGAGATGAGTATCGATACTGGTAATGAAATAAGCATCGTGGTTGTCATTGAAGTGGGTAATGCTGAGGTAATGAGTGAGGTAATGAAGTCGTAATCGAGGTATGTAATAATCGACAGTATCGCATGCGGGTGTCATACTTTTGGCATAGAATTGCCTTGTTTTTGCTCATACACAATATTTATTTACACATGCTCTGCTCGACAATGTGCTTCGCAATTGTGTTTTCGTATTTTTTACATTTACGTGTAAATTACTGATTTGAGGATAAATGAGGACTGTCTGAAACATTTCCACGTTCTGCTTCGTGCGCTTTGATAATTCGAGTGTCGAACGGTATAGTCAAACTACTTCGCTTTTGTAAACTAACTTCCTGAAAAATTCTTGGCTTCGGAGACTACGTATCGTTTGCTAGACTTAGCTAGAACATCAGGTTTCTTGAAATTGGAACAGATTTCCTTTTTTGCGCTTTTGACTCACGACATTTACAGACATTTCTGACAACGTGGTATGGCAACACTGCCCTTACATCTGTAGCTGCATCAGTGGCGGTGGCACAAGCTGTTGCCATGGTGACCACAGCCACATGGCTGACCACGTTACCGTCCTGCCAAGCCAGTGACGCCTCTCGACTCAGCCACCAGCCGGCCGTCCCTGCTCCACGTCACGCCTTGTGTCTGCCTTACGTCACGAATGTAATTCAATTCTGCTCGTCTTTTTCCTGTTTCTTCTCAGGTATTCCTTTCACGTTGAGTCTTTCACTTGCCAACATTCGTAGCCTTTTATTATTTTCTTTTTAACCATTTTCTTCATCTTTCTCGTTGACATTCTTCTTCTTGCCTTTTTTCTCTTTCATTTTTTATTTCTTGGGACCACTTACGTAGGCTACCTACACCAGCACAGCGCAGGACGACCTCAGGACTGATGATCACTAAAGTGACGCAGTGTCGTATAAGATTAGCCTTCATTCTAATTAACGTCTAAACGTAAATTTCTTGGGTCAATTTTTCCTACATTCATGAGCGGGCGGTAGTGGAGGGATTTCATTGGCACCGGAAAACTCGTAAAAACTACTTTTTATATAGTAATAGGGTGTGTTGCGCGATCTTGTATAATACTGAAATTTGTACTGCAGTGCAAAGATATACATCGTTCCCGTATGTGGTGTTAACTCATTGGTGTCTTTATGTTGTGTTATATTGCGTTGAAATGTTGTGTTAACCAACGCCAAGGTGTGTGGTGCAGCTACATCACGCAGCAGTGAGTCATTACATCATGTCACGACAGGACATCACAGATGCCGCGAGTCTCCATAACTGTACCGCTGATGTCAGCGGCTTCCAAATCTCATTTGATGACACTTCACACTTCTCTTGACGAGTTATGCGACCACGTCCAGTCTTGCATCTGTTTACTAATCTGCTAGCAATGACGTGATAACAAAAGATGTATTTTCTTCCAATTAAGTTGATTCAAGTAAAGAACGTGGGTTGGAGTTTCAAATGACTTCTAATTAACTTTAGATAACTACTATAGAAATTTTTCCATGCTAGTACTATTTTTTCTCATGCTTCGAGTATGGATTTATGGTTAAATTTGACTTTTCTAACGTAAAAGACACTGGGCTTACCATGCGACGTCTCGAACCCACGACTTTCCGTACAAAATACACCATCTCTCAACTGCCAGCCCATGGGGGTAAGAAATGCATAAGAAATCGTACTGTAAAATTCAGGCCGTTTCTCGCACCCTGGCCTCCTAATGGGTCTGAGCACATCCCTTTAGGGTGGAGAATTTGATCCCAAAACACCGAATAGTCTGTTGTTTCTTCTCGTTGGGAAAAGGCGCAGAGCCCGGTATTTCTTCTCATTGGGAAAAGGAAAAGAGTTATCTGCAACTGCCTTCCCCATTCATTGTTTGAGGTAGGTACCAGCTCGATCGGGGGACAAAGTGACTGCATCCTGGCGTAAGTTGAAAGGCAATCGAAGAACTAATGCGCAAGATGATATTTCTCTTCTTAATTGAAATAAAAGCATCGTATGTGCAAAATGATATTACCATCTTAATTGGAATTAAGGCATCTTATGAAAAAATTGGCATTTATATTTTTAATTAGAATAAAAGCATCTTATGTCCCGAATGATATTTAAAATCTTAATTGGAATAAAAGTACCTTGCGTAGAAATTGATATTTGCATTTTTTATTGGAACAAAAGCATTTTTTGGCGGCAGGGAAACAAAATATATGTGTTCGTATGCAAGACTGCATATGTACGGAAGATCATGGGAGACGCTACCGCAGCTGAGGCGGCTGTGGCGCTTATCGTGTTGTTGTGTATCCGATCTTCAGCGTACTCCAGCACTGGAAAAGTCAAATGCATTGGAGATCAGCAGTTACTTGGTTCAAAATGGATGGTGGTTCAAAAATAACTCTCAGGTAAATCGGAGATCCGTTCTTTTATTGATGGTAGTTTAAAAGATTATCATCATTCGAAGAATTACCTTTCTTTACAAGCGTGAACAATTCATTATTTTTACATTCAAGTTAAACTTTAGGAGCCGGATTTCTGTAGTGGCACCGCTCGCAGCTTAAATCCACTTAGAAGAACTTGCGCTATCACCGTTACTACCACGACGACGTAAGACACTTGAAAAATCTACCCCCTTGGTGTTAATAATTGTGGTCCAACAATGACGTGTGTATAGTCAGCATGTGCATGCTGCTGACTTCGTGACACGCGTCCTGCAGCGCACAACGTGTGAGAGGATACCTGCCCACGAGAGTCCGCTCTGTAATAGATGTAACAATGAGGGCTCTATGGTCGTTAGCCGGAGTATAGAAGATAACAGCGATTGAGTAACACGCACGGCTCAGCCTGCTGATTTGCTCACAAGGCTGAGTGGCTGAGGCTGCAGTGGCTGTGAGTGGGAGGTCAGTATCATGTGACAGCGTCGCTGATTGTACAGACATTTCGGAATATTTACAGAATGTCTGTGTGTTTTTGCTAAATCTAAAGGGTTTTCATCTGTAATCACACTATGGCAATGTTTTGGGATCTTTATCCACACTGCTAAAATGAATGAGTTTTATTTTAATAGTCTAATGATGAATAAATAAGGTACTTTGTATTTTCCACGGTTCATGATTTTATTTGATCAGAGTCTTCTATCTTATCTTGTCGTTTCAAGAGTGGCAACACTGCCAAGTCTACTCAGTTGAGCAGTGGTGACTGCTGTGTAAGGTGTGATGTGTCGACTTGTAGCATCTACAGTGTATTATTTAGTTACGGCGTCACGAGACTCTATTTTGCAGCTTTTTGTTCTTCCGTGGTTTTGTTGGCGTCTACTGGTTGATGAGCGGTGGCACCACTCATGATTCAAGGAAGGTGAGTCATGATTCTCATAGTACGGCCCATTGCGATATATACAGCTGTACACACTCACTATTTGCATGGCTACGGCTCTATACGAATCTAGTGATAGCCTCAATTTAGGCCTATTGAAATTAATCACGCGAATTTAATTATATTTCTCCATGATTCAGGGATCAACTACCAGGCTTGAAGTCAATAACATTCAGCATCGATTCGTACAGATAACTGAATATATTGTTTGTTTGTATAATTCGTTGATCGTAAATTCATCTTAAAACCGTCTCGAGGCACATCATTTTATCAATTTGCGTACGCTTTGAAATTTTGATTGTTTATTCAACTGGAGCCCGACGGAGTTAATGACATGCCCAACAGTGACGTACAAAATGACGGCATTTGACCACATTTCATTAAAGCCCGCTAATCATTTTATCATTTAAACTGTGCAGAAGAACATAGTTTTCTAATTACTTGGACAACTGAACGTGCGCCATGAGCGTATCTATGTAGTACGCAAACTTCCCGATCTCCTGACTTTACTGCATAACAATTCTTGGTACGTAGACTCCCAAGAAATATGAGTATTTATTTCAATAAAGCTGGAGATTAAACGAGGTGATGTAACCTGTAGCACAGATACACCCATTGAGCATTTTCAGCTGTTTCAGACGAGAGATTTATGTCTTACAAGTAGTGTGTGGCAGTATGTGGTGGTAGTAGTATACTTGAAGTGTCAAATTAAAAATTCACGTCTCACAAAAAGAATTATAAAAATGCTGACTTACATAGATTGTTACACTGTGTTGAAGATGTTCACGCGTAGAAAATGGTTGGCAAATTCGATCGTCGCCAGGAAAAGGCAGCGTCGTGTCTGTTAGGTATCGAACTTTTTACTTTGAAAATATCAAACTTTAGTGCTTCTCTTTTTATTTTTCCAAACCTAAACACAATGCTTGGGATTGTAACACGTGTTACGCAGCAAACAATCATGTTAGCTATGGGCTCCTTGGTCGCGTATTCCTTGGTTACCTCGTTGGGCACCAATGTAAATATCTACCATGGTCGGAATCGCCTGGTAAGGCTAGATAAATAGATTTTCATTTCCGATCGAAAGGTTTGAATTTTTGGTTACTTTCAGCGCTGGACACGACAGATACTAAGAAAATAGTTGAGCATGAAACTTAAATCCAGGTATTAAACTCAAATCTTTTCAATCAAGTTGCCAAAATATTTTTCGTTTGAGCATTGAGTATTTTAAGATTATATTCCTCCGATAAGTAGATGGAAGTAGCGTTTTCGTCATTACAAATGGTTTTGGGATGAGGACATTATAGGTATCAATATAGCTAATTATCGTTTGATGTTAGATTCGGTTGCGGTATTAACAGGATTTAAACAGCTCTCGTGCCTAAAGAATGTAATCAAGAAAATTGATTTCTATTTAACTTCTCCCAATTGAATATTTAACTCCTGAGTCCTGGCATGCTATATCGTGTACTTGTTACAGCTTGTCTCATTTGAGGACCTTTATGCTGACGAAGATTTGAAATTCAATAGGCTCTTTTGCATTCCAAGTGTCAACTTTTTTTGAAGTGCCGTTTTTTTTATCGATAAATTTCCACTGATGAATTTTCATTGATGAATTTCCACTGATGAATTTCCATTGATGAATTTCCATTGATGAATTTTCATTGATGAATTTCCATTGATAAATTTCCATTGATAAATTTCCATTGATAAATTTCCATTGATGAATTTCCATTGATGAATTTCCATTGATGAATTTCCATTGATGAATTTCCATTGATAAATTTCCATTGATGAATTTCCATTGATGAATTTCCATTGATGAATTTCCATTGATGAATTTTCATTGATGAATTTCCATTGATGAATTTCCATTGATGAATTTCCATTGATGAATTTCCATTGATAAATTTCCATTGATAAATTTCCATTGATAAATTTCCATTGATAAATTTCCATTGATAAATTTCCATTGATAAATTTCCATTGATAAATTTCCATTGATAAATTTCCATTGATAAATTTCCATTGATGAAATTCTAGTAACGAATTTCAATTGACGAATTTCAATTGACGAATTTTCTATTGATGAATTTCCATTGATGAATTCGTCAACAGTGTTCGTAGTGCATAGTGAATGTAATTTAAGGCACTTAAATGTTTACGCTTCAACATTTCAAAATAAAAAGACAATCAAAGCCATCTTACGTGGTTGTCATCCTGTTTTTCTTTAATTTCCCCGCATTTTTCTCATTATTCTAACCTTTGCTGGCTCAACCACGCCAGTCTCAATTTCCCCCAACTCAATTTCCCCGATTTACCTTACTTAGTTCTTCCTAATTTTCGGCGAAGCTCACAATATTTTTGCTGGTATAAACTGGAACAAGTGGAAACTATTTCTGATTCTTCCCGTTTCTGTTATTACGCAATGTCTCCCATTTCAAACTTCCTAAGAAAAAGTGCTGCCGAAAGAACGCATTGGTTAAAGCTCGGAGGCAAAGTTTTCATCCAATTTACGTCGTCCTTGCCCCCACATCACGTAGCGGAAGTGTTTCTATGTCGACCTGGGCTTGGCACACTACGTGCAGATACGCTATGTGTTTGAACTAGTAGAGTATGAAAATGCCACACGCAATTTGTATGAAACAGCAGAATACGAAAATGAAGTGCGCAAATTGTGTGAAATAGTAGAATGCGAAGATGCAACACGTAAATAATCGTAAATAGTAAAATATTAAATAAATATTTGCAATACGCAAACTATTTCAAATTGAATGCAGAAAGGCAACAAATAAATTGTGTGAAATACTTGAATAGGCAAATGCAACATTCAATTTGCATGAAAATCAAGCCCCTGAACTAGCAGTTTATGCGTCAGTTGCAACTAATCGTGACGCCCAGCAGACGATAGCGCCGAACGCCTGACCCTAGTTCACTTCAAATGCTGGTTACCATTAGTGTGGGTTCAAATGCTGGTCATCATTAGTGTGGGGGTGCAGTGGGCTGGTGGGTATTATTATTCTCTGGGAATTATCACCGGATAATTTCATCATAAGTCGACAGTCAAAACTTTCAGCACATCGCCAGGCTAAATTAGGATCTTGTAGAGGATTTAAGTCTTTAACGGTCACACGGTCCTCTTTCGATAATAGCCTTACTGCATTGTGCTGTTCAATTTCTTGCCTAATGTTTTCTTCGATGTTCACTGTCAAGTGGTGGTTACTTGCTCATTCTGATGCCGGTGCCAGTTGAATGACTGTGGCTGTGATAGCGATAGTATGAGTACAAAAATGCTGACCATTGCACTTTGACTGCGACGTGAACCACCGGTGGACACAAAAGAGATTTTCATAGTGCTGCTGACCGACCTAATTATGTAATTTTCATAAATACTCAATCAAAACTAAATGATGGCTCGATCCAGTTAATGCATGCTAATTTCAACAATGCTCACCACAATCGGCTTTAAATTTGAGTTGAGCATTAAACTTCAGTTTTGCCTGCCGCAGTCAACGCGTTAAACGTTTAAGGAAACAAAATTGTCATTTTCATTTAATTGGACTACTTGATTTTTCGCAGTCTGGCTGCAGTCCAAATACCATCTTTTTCCTGTACGAATTTCCTCTGCAGTCCATTCAATAAAGTGCCTGTTTGCGGTGCCATTTTTACACCAGGACGCAATACCATAATAGGCACAATACGCCAAAGATCGTAGTTCAGCTGTCGGCGGCTCATTCATCTGCGTGCAACACCTTCACTCATGTCAGACATGCCTCCCGTCAGCTGCGTGACTGGACTTCGAGATGCTGCTGAGCACTGACGCTGACGTCAGCCGTTAGGGGCAACCACGAAATCGATTAGCAAATATATAAATTTTCCTCAAATAAGCTACGTGTTAAAATGTGCGGATAGGCCACATTCATGACAGTCAAATCAAAATAATTTCGGATGCAATCAAATATTTAGTTTGTGAATCTTTCCTTCGAAATCTAGAATCTCCTGCAAATAGAAATTTATTTACGGGAGTCTACATTCAATTCGGTTCGTGCGGAAATTTTAATTACTTATATTTGTTCGACGTGACATCCACGAGAAATAACTAGGAAAAGGTCACCAGAAATACTGAAATAATTTTGGTGCTTAACTTGGGAAAGTGTGCATGACAACCACAGTAGTAATACAAGTTGGAGTGAACAGTTAGGTATCGAATCTAAATTTATCGCCAAAGCATCTGTATTTTAAGATGCTCCTGTTTGTGCTCTATCTCTCGCATCTCCTCTGCTATGGGGTGTTGTCCCTAGATGCTCCGGCGGGAAAGTGAGCCTGGGTAATTACTGTGAGAATGTAAGGGGAAAGTGTTTATTTATGACGTTTTGAGTCGGGCTAAGTTGCATATCTAAGTACTTAACACTTTAACTGTGCCAAGGAAAACTGAAGTTGAACATTACTCAAATTTAAATCTACTGTCGCAAATAATGTTGAAAATAGCAAACATTAGCTGGATCATGCCTTCATTTAGTTTTCACCAAGTATTTATGAAAATTGAGTGCTTGACTACTGGTCGATCAGCAGCATTATGTTAATTCCCTTCGTGTACCACCGGTGGCTCAAGTCACACTCACAGTGTTAACGTTTGAAGAAATTAGGCTAGAGCGCGTGAATGTTAGGCGTGCAGCCAAATCAGGTAAGAAACACAAATCCAAACACATGCGTGTGGATAAGTCACATGGATTCACCCTGCCTTCAAGTTCTCAGTGGGTGAAAACGTTTTGTTGTACCGTGAACTTGAATAATTAGTGTGTAAAGAAGTCGGACTGGAGTGTATTAATAACTTGCGTATGAGTCAGGGCCTGGCTCGTACAGTAAACAGGATGAGGTGCGCACGACAGCACAAACATGATCTGTGTTAACGCACGTCACGCTCCGTGAAAACGCGAGTGTGGGTGCGTTTTCTTTGAAACAAGCGATGAATGTCTTGGTATTGAAACGTGGGTCTCAAGACGTTCATGTGATGCATCTGTCTTACTTAACCTGACACTTCAACATAACTTCTCTTTAGCGCATCCTTCAACAGGGTATGTGTGAAGTATATTTACTGTTCTTTAATCTGAAACTTTTGCGTAACTTTCTTTAGCGTTCTTCAACAGGGTATCTGTGCATCAACAGGAAAAAATTCATACTGAGGTACAAAGTTGCGCTCATCTTCAGTTCTTGATGCTGGAATTTTGTTTCTCACTTTTTTCCCCTTGCAAAGATCCCCGCGCATTTCACAATTCGTCATATTTCTACTATTTATCAAAACGTCTCCATTTATGGTATGGGATCCCTATTAAAAATAAGTGACAATTTATAGGACTTATGCTGTATGGTGTCATTGAAATAATACACTGGTGTGGATGTATCCCTCTCATTATTCTGTACTCATAAACCCCCTCAGGGGGACACAACTATTGTATCTATGGGAATTAGCGCTCCCAGGGGGACAATGTGAGGGCCCGAGCTAAAGGTTAGGTAGGCTTTCTTTTTATTAAAATAACATAGGTTTTTGTTTTATTACGTGCCAACTTTTTTTCGGCTCACTGCTGTCCTGTTTTTTCAATACCTTCTACTTTCTTCTTCAACTTTGATCTTGTTTCATGAACTTCTTTCTCATCTTACTGTTTCTATGCCCTTTCTGCATAGATTCCACGTTCCCTTAACTCCATACTAAATGGTGCCTTCTTCCTTCCTCTCTTTGGATCTCATTTGTTGAGGATAGGGAGGCTTAAACTAACTAATAATCTAATCTGTACTCATAAACGAGTTTGCAATTCTTTCTTCGCTGTGCTTGCACGAGCTCAGGCCATCAACAAATACGTGAAGGTCAGCCTTTTACGTCCGTTCTGCGCATCAAAATTTTGCCAACGTTAATAT
>JACJUY010000483.1:0-26706 GCA_014220935.1 Platorchestia sp. MABIK | reverse complement strand
ACTGCCTCGTATTGGATGCCAACTGCCTCGGATTGGATGCCAACTGCCTCGGATTGGATGCCAACTGCCTCGTATTGGATGCCAACTGCCTCGTATTGGATGCCAACTGCCTCGTATTGGATGCCAACTGTCTCGTCTTGGATGCCAACTGCCTCGTCTTGAATGCCAACTGTCTCGTCTTGAATGCAGTCTTTTAACGAGTCTCGAACTGCTGCTGGTCTCGTGACATTTTTGTGTGTGATGGATGAAATACGATCACGGAGTTCATTTCGGAAATGTTTTATTTTTTAAAGAATCCTCGTGAAGTGCGAGCTGCTTCGCTGATACTCTTCTGAATTAATTATTGTAAAGATATTTTCTACTTTTCTACGCAATTTTCTGTGGCTTAAACCAAAATCATGCTCGGAAGTGCAGCAGAAGAATGACGTCATCCAAGGAAACTGTGTATTGTGTGATACGATACGTTGTGAAAAAATTGATTTTTTTTGCTAAGTTGATCCACAAAGAGTACTGCGAGTGACAAGTTTTGAGAATGTCTTAGCATGAAAGGGGTAACATCGCCGAGTAGGAGGGAAACCGGCAGCGGGCAACACAGCGCGCATACAAGTACGTGTTTTGCTCTGGCTAGATAACGCATCAGTGCGGAGGCTGTCGATAAGCCTGCGCAAACACTGCCTTATCGGCCGGTGTGGATGCTGGTGCTGCTGCTGGTACTGGTGCTGCTGTTGGTGCTGCTGCTGCTGCTTCTTGTGCTGCTGCTGCTGCTGCAAGTGCTGGTGCTGTTTGTAATGCTTGTTCTGCTGCTGGTTCTGGTGCAGCTGGTGTTAGTTCCAATAACTAAAACGTCAAGGCAACCTAATTAAGTTTAACCCAGAGCTCATGATGTGCCTCGTCGTTTGGACAAGACATCACAGCCCATTTTAATGCCTTTTAGGATGCATCTTACGAGGTTGAGGACCTGATCCATGAGAGTAAAGAGCACTGAGCTCTTACAGGGCAAATCGAGAAATCCATCAGTGGAAATAAGAAGTCGTGAATGTCTGTTGCAAGCATGTTTTTTTGCGTGGTGGAAGAATGGTCCTGATATTGACGGGATTGAGTTCCCGAGCTGAAACTTGGGTAGACCTTAATTGTGTTAAGCTAGAATAAGGTTTTTGTTTTGTTACTGACCTGCGTTACTCGATTCTCTGCCCTGTTTTTTTCCAGCACTATCTACTTTCTTCTTCAATTTTTACCTTGTTTCATGAACTCTTTAAACTTTTTCTACTCAACTTGTGCATAGATTTCCCATTCCTAAGCCTCATACTAAATAGTGCTTTACTCCTTCCTCTTCTTGAAACACCTTTGTTGAAGTAAGGGAGGCTAAAGCTAACGTATAATCTAATCTAATGACTTGAAAAACGCTCGTTTCATGGAAGATTTCTTCACTCGAAATCATCAGAATGACTCGTAATGCTAAGCAGCTTGATTTGATGTGACTGGTTTTGATTTCAATGCAATTTCTGAATTTAAAAATAAATTGAGGATTGACTTAATTTTTATGCTCCTAATACAAATTAAGAATAGGAGAATAAATTGGGGATTGACTCTTTATGATCCCAATGCAAATTAAGAATAGAAGAACAAATTGACGGTTAACTCGCTGTGATAATGTTTTCAATTGAGATTAGAATATATAAATTAAACGACTTGTGTTAACATGAGCTCTAGCTGTGTTAGTGATGTGTTGTGTGAACTTAAAGTGTTGTCCTCAACACTTCGACTCTTGCTGTTCAGTTCAGTTGCTGCTAAGTGTTGTATTTCTGAAGTTTTGTTTCAGTGAAATTGAAGAATTGAAACTGAATTGAATTAAAATTTGCAGAGAACTCTGACCCTGAGTTGCCTCTGCAGTCATCCTATGCTTGGAAAAGAAGGCATTGGAAATTATAGCCTGAAAAAATGTTTGAAATAGTATTAATTGTAAAATTTTTCTTTTCATATTGGGAAAAATTCAGTGGGGCAACATTGATTGTAAGTGTACCCCCTTCACTTGTGAAGTTTTTCACACTTTGTAATTAGTTAAATTTGAAGTTATTCCCATGTTCAGGCCGTACCCGCTTATGTGGCGATTTCCTCACTGGAGTGGGCATTTAGAATTTGCTAGTCTTTCAGTGAAACCATTATTTTATGTTCGAGACAGTTGGCATTACGTTCCTTTTTTCGACACAAAGAATCCAAACGGTCGTCTTTGGTGAGATTGCTTGCCCATATTCCGGACAGCTCGTAAGCGTAGATATACTTCAATTCAACTGACTTGTTTTACTTCGATTTTACAATACGTCCGCCGGCCACTTCTTCTCGTGCTGGTGATAATAAATACCCCCAATTTCGCATGGAAATATAATCCACTAATGAGTCTCTTTGTGTTCACAACGCCAGTCTCGCTAAGGTGCTCGAAACATTTGAGTTCATCGCATATTTTCCTCTCCCTACTTGCTATGGCGAGAAATCGAGCTTCTGCTCCTTGGAAATTGTTTTGTTTATAGTTGGGTGATATCTTCTACCGCATGTAACCTAATCTGTAAAGCAAGTAGCCTGGCGTTATCAGTAAGTCCAGGTGGATGCGCAGCGAGTGCCGCATAATATGGCCGGATTTGTTTCCACCGATGTGGGGGACAGCTGTTTCAGATCTAAATGCGACAACATCGGCGTTACGTCCCGTTTCAGCTGCAGAAGTTTATTTCCTTGCGAGTGGTTTAGAAGTAAATATCCCTAAGTGGTTGATTTCCCCAATTTTTTCGTGGGGAAAGGGACTTGTCTCGTGGTAATAATCTGCTTTGATTCTATAAAACATTTTAATGTGGAGCCCGTTAGAGGGCTAAAACTATTGTATTTATGGGAATGAGCGCTCTCAGGGAGAGAGTGTGAGGTCTCGAACTATGTGTAGGTTAGTTGGCATTGTATTTTTTAAATAGAATAAGTTTTTGTTACGGACCATGTATGTTGGTTCACTACTATCCTATTTTTCAGCAGCTTCTACTTTCTTTCAACTTCAACATGATTTCATTAACATTTTTCCTAACTTATTGTTTCTTTGCACAGGAGATTTTATGTGAGAACACACCTTGTCCATAGATTCCGTGTTCCCTGAGCTCCAATACAAATGATGCTTTCCTCCTTCTTTTCTTTGGAACACCTTTGTATGGCTAGGAGGCTTAAACTAAATCCTCTAATCTAATTATCTAAAGCCTCTAGTCAGTCCGCATGAACAGACGCCTGGTATAGCTCTAGTGTCCCTCGGTACTGTGCGCTGCGGAACTGATTTCATCTCTCGGACAGAATTCGGTGCCAATGAGGGCAGGTTTCGAGATGCAGGGTTTCTTTAACTAACCCTGGCAATTCAAAGAATGTGCATATATTCTGTGATTTTCTGCATTCTCCCTCGAGTTCTTTTCAATTGACGAGCTGCAGAATGTTCCTCAATTTAAGGACTCGCAGATAATTTTGCCAAAAACAAGCAACGCAAGATGCCGACCACAAGATCAGGAGAGGTAACTACAAGGTCACGATTCTGAACCCCAATTAAGCACCTAGTTTTCACTCATGACATAGAGCAGCGGACACATAACGCCGTATGCGAGTGTCGAAGACAGTACATACTCTCTCAGGCATTACAGACACCGCGGCAACAATCTTATCGACAGAGCGACAGAGCGACACTAATATGCCATAACCAGTACAACCTTTGAAATACTCTTCAGCTGGCAGAATTTGGTTATCGTTAACCTTGAGTTCACTACTTGTATGCTGAATTCACAGACATGCTCAGCTGTGGAGATGCCAGATCGCACTCCGCTCTACACCCAACTCACCTTACGAGGCAGCGGTGTCGCGTGCGCACTCATCGCGACGGCGCTGTTTTTGCGTCCAGTTCTGCAGACGGGAGGCGCGCTTCTGCTTTGTGTGCCAGCCCTGGTGCTGTGCAGCTACACCGTGACTCATGAGGTTATGCTGCAGCTGCGGCTGCCACGATCTGCTGTAGCAGCAGCTGCAACAGCAGCAAACAGTATGCAGCTGCAGTTGCAACAGCAACAACCAAAATGCAGCAGCAGTTGTAACAACAACCAGAATGCAGCAGCAGTTGCAACAGCAACAGCCAGAATGCAGCAGCAGTTGCAACAGCAACAGCCAGAATGCGGCAGCAGTTGCAACAGCAACAACCAGTATGCTACAGCAGTTGCGACAGCAACCACCAGCAGGCAACAGCAGCAGGAAGCCTACACTTTTCATGGTCATGCTGCTCAGTAGCAGGTGTCCCGGTGCAGAAGGAGAGCAGACCTGACAGCCAAGATGCTGACGTGTACGAGTGCAGCCCTGGAGACACTTTCGAGTGTGCTGCAAATGAGGTTGATGCTAATATCTTCGTGATAGCCATCACATGGAGTGTCGGTTACTGCCAGCGGTGTTCAATGTGCCATCCACACCTTGACATCACCTAACGTAGCACTATCACCCAGTCCTCTCACCACGCCTGCTCGTTTCCACAGTTGACTCGTTCGTGATTAATTGCAGTTGAATGAAGTGGACCATTTAAGTTTCGTAGAATGTTAAGATGACGTCGGGAGTTGTCAGTGTAACATTTAGTTCGATGTTCGGTATTGCAGTATTGCATTCTTGAAGTGCAGTTGGAGTTAGCGCTCCCAGGGGGACTTTGTGGGCCCGAGCTAAAGGTTAGGTAGGCTTTCTTTTCGTTAAAATAACATAGGTTTTTGGTTTGTTACGGACCATCTTTTTTCGGTTCACTGCTGTCTTATTTTTCAGCACCTACTACTTTCTTCTTCAACTTTGATCTTGTTTCATGAACTTCTTTCTTACCTTACTGTTTCCATGCCCTTTCTGCATAGATTCCGCATTCCCTTAACTCCATACTAAATGGTGCCTTTTTCCTTCCTCTCTTTGGATCTCATATGTTGAGGATAGGGAGGCTTAAACTAACTAGTAATCTAATCTGAAGTTGGTGAGTGACAGTAATTGTCGAATGTATGTCATTATAGTGACTATTTTTGTGCCTCGTAGTAGATAAATTATCCCATGATGAGATCTAATTTTGAAAGAAAAGATTTCTCGAATAGTATGCTCTGATCTCCCTCAATCGCCCCTTTATTCAAGGAAACACTGCACTATGCTACGTTTGTACGCCGAAATATTGCGATGTATACCCGGTTCGTATTATTAAGGTGTAATACTGCAGTGTGCTCGCTCTCTATTACTCAGGTGTACTATTGCAGCATCAAATAGGGATACATCACCTAATCTCATAGCGTGCAACAGGGAGGGGGACTTTGATTGTTGGGATGGGGAAGGGGCAGTCGTGACGAGTTAACTGATACACTTGTGCGCGTCAGGTGTTGGTGGTGGTGGTGGTGGTGTTGATTCAACTTGTTGAGAGAGACTTATTTTAGTTAACTTATGTGACCATTAAAATTAATTTATAAAGTGACGGCACTAGATACCGTTGCGACGGCACTAGTTTTCTCAGTGACTTTACAAGTGAGAATAGTACCGTAACTATCGTGTAATGAGACGTAATTAGTTCGAATGCCTCAAACTGTACATGCATACTCTACCTCACTACTGCAAACACTGATAGTAGAGTACAGCAAACACTCGATTAGTAGTAGATGACGCTGACACTGCTCACCATTCACTATCGTGTTACTCCAGCATTTCCAGTCACCACTCTGTCATAACAGCACTTCGTCAACGCTACCGTTACTCAGTTACAGAGTTCATAATTTCATTCATCGAAACACACGGGTTCAAAGCAAGCACAACCGAGAGCTATTTAGCTGTTGACTGAAGCAATTGAAACTAGTCCGTGGATTGGCACATATCTGCTTTGTGGGCAGCTCTCGATGTTCCTTGAATGGCTGCCAATATTGTTCCGATTACAAACTATAATTTGCCGCGGGAATTGGCTACCAATATTGTTACGATCACAAACTATGATTGGCTGCGGTGATTGACTACCAATATTGTTACGATCATAAACTATGATTGGCGTCGATGATTGGCTTCGATGATTGGTTTCGATGAATGGCTTCGATGATTGGCTGCGGTGATTGGCTTCGATGATTGGCTTCGATGATTGGCTTCGATGATTGGCTTCGATGATTGGCTTCGATGATTGGCTTCGATGATTGGCTTCGATGATTGGCTTCGATGATTGGCTGCGCTTCTCTGCTGTGGCGTGTGACAAGGATTGACCAAGACGATTGGCTACGACAACTGGTTGGGATAATTGGCTGTGAGTTGTACTACGATGCTGAACTACGAATTGAAATATGGTTTGTGCAACAATTTGCTACTTCTTGCGCTGCAATTTTTTTTCTCAAGCTGCTTTGATAAGCAGTTTCTTTCATCAGGATGTCAGACAACAATTCCTGGCTCGATCTAGCACTGGGCAGCTCTGGCATCTTTTGGTTCGTGGCCTGGAGCTCAGCAAACGCTGTAGTGCGTCGGGACGCCAACTCAGTGACTGAAACACATACTGATTCTTGCAATTGACGCTGAAACACTGATTGTTGCAAATGACATTCTGTGGCACTCACGTTGGTTCTTTAACTCGGGTGTACCTCGCCAGTCGGGAGTTGAGGCAGTTGAGAAAATAACGTACGTTATTTCCGTCAAAATAGATCACAATCGTGTCAATATAACCTCATCTGTCCACAAAATACGCGTCTCAATTATTTGTTTAACGTCATGATTTCGACGTGAGCCGCTGCTGGTCAAGGAGGGAGTTTTTATAATGCTGCTGGCCGACTAGTAGTCACAAACTCACCCCTCAGTGTGATACAATTGTTGTATCTGTCAGAATTAGCTTTCCCAGGAAGAAAATGTGAGGGCCCGCGCTGAGAGTTAGGTAGACCTTCTTTTTGTTAAAGTAAAATGTTTTTTTTTGTTATGCTAAGGACCACATTTTTTCGGTTCACTGCTATCCTGTTTTTCAGCACCTACTACTTTCTTCTTCAACTTTTTATCTTGTTTCATGAACATATTTCTCAACCTACTGTTTCTATGCCCCTTCTGCAAAAATTCCGCATTCTCTTCTCTCCATACTAAATGGTGCCTTCCTCCTTCCTCTCTTGGATACGCTCTTTTTTGTAGCGGTCAGGGAGGCTTAAACTAACCTATAATCTAATATAATCTACCTCCTTCCTCTCTTCGACACGCTCTTTTTTGTAGCGGTTAGGGAGGCCTGAACTAACAATTTAATCTATTCTCAAGCTCAATTTTCATTAAAACTTAATACTAAATGAAGGCACGATAAGTTAACGTCTGCAGTTTTCAAGATTGTTTATTACGATTCGCTTTAAGTTTGAGTTGAATAATGAACTTGAGCTTAACCCACCGCGGTTAAAGTGCTACGGGCATTACATCTTGATGTTACCCCAGCCGTCCTCCAGTCCACGTCTCCTGTTTAAGACAATTTGCTTTCATCACATCTAGCTAAATGAAATCCATGGCTGTCAGCTGGATATATCTTCGGCAAAACTTTCATGCTCAGCTTTTAAAGCTAAAGTTTGGCGGTTTCTAACTTGAAATCAATTAATCCATGCTGTAATCTATCAGTGCTGCCAAATATATACGGGGTACGATGCAAGATGAAATTTTTATGATGAAGTTTACGCTTAAATAAGGTCAACTGATTTTGTATCATGACAGAGTATTACAAGGCATGGCATTGTGTGGGTGTTCTGATATTTTTGTGTTCACGTTGAAGCCATAACGCTTCTTGGTGGCATCTTTTGGCGCTCAAAGCGGTATCGCCGATACGTGTTGCAAGAGTCTGTTGTGGGTTCAAAAGCTTCTTTATCATTTCCGAAGCGGTGGCCAGCAGGCAATTCAGCAAACATCTAACCATCTCGCTTCTGTCTTTCTAACAATATCAATAACCTCTCGCATCTTGCAGAGGGACGCTTCAACAGGGATACAGAAAATTTTCGTTTCTGTGGTGCTGTATAGCATAAATCATTGCCGTCTTTCACGGTCACGATAACTTTACTTAAGCAGTACCAAGCATTTTATCGTGAACTCTACAATCTTTGAAAAAATTAGCTTACTATAGCACGATCAATTTAGTGCATCCTCGAGTCATAAAACAAACGCGGAATTCCCCTTTCGGGGCTAAAAATTATTTCTCGTTATGTATCCAACCAAAACGCTGCTTGATCCAAGCTACGAACAAACGGAACCTTAATGACTTTAAATTGAGGTACACTCGAAATGAAGTTTAAATCGCAGACCGCTTGTAATTCATTAATGCGACTCGTTAACTTTGCATTACCAGTAGGAGTGCTGCGGACTATACGTCGCACACACACGAAGTTTAATTAATAACTCAAGTATCGCTCGCAAAACTGAAGCAACGATGAACTCCGTTTCACGATAACATGTACTCAAGTCGTCACATTCATTTGCTAGAAGCTCTGAATGTTGTTACATTGTAAGTTTGTATTTTTTGTATGACGAATTCGTTACTGTTGGGTGTAAAGGATTAACACTTTGACTGCGGCAGGTAAAGCTGAAGTTCAATTTTCAACTCAAATTTTAAATCAATTTTAGCAAGCCTTTTTGAAAATAGCAAACATTACCTGGATCGCGCCTTCCTTTCGTTTTGATGAAGTGTTTATGAAAAATAAATTCGTGGCTACTGGTCGGTCAGCAGCATTACAAAAACCCTCTCCGTGGCAACAGTGGCCCACGTCGCAGTCAGTGTTAATCCTTTCACGCCCGAGAGAACTCTACGGTCCTCTTTCAAAAATGGCCGCAACATCTTGCATTTCTCGTTATATCAGTTCCCTAATGTGTTCTTTGGAGTTCACTGCCGAGTGGCAGTTCCTTCCTCATCCTGATATCGGTGACTGCCTGATGCCGGTGCCAATTTAGTGCCGGCGGTTGTGATAACGGTAATACGCGTACAAAAATTCCGACGTTAGTGTTGTTAACGCCGGGCGAATGCGAAGGCCGGAGTGTCGGCGTGCTGCAGCGCAGATGCGGGAGACGCTGGCTGGCGTGGCGTTATTTTGGTGCGCGTCGGTGTCTCCGCCTGATATTTGGCAGGCAGCGCCACCGCATTGGTGACGCTGGGTGGCTTGTGACGCTAGGTGGTGTGGGTGACGCTGGGTGGTGTGGGTGACGCTGGGTGGTGTGGGTGACGCTGGGTGGTGTGGGTGACACTAGGTGGTGGGTGACGCTAGGTGGTGTGGGTGACGCTGGGTGGTGTGAGTGACGCTGGGTGGTGGGTGACGCTGGGTGGTGGGTGACGTTGGGTGGTGGGTGACGCTAGGTGGTGATTTTATGTTCGGTGAGGTGCTGAGACAATGGATGACGATGTTGGAGTAACACATTTCGCTCATTGAATCAGCGTTGTTGATGTGGTGTAGTTACCAGAAATATTTTGCTGTTCAATTAAACACAAGTGCCATGTTTCCATTTCCCGTTTTTAAAGAGAGCTTCGTGGTATTTAATAATTTAGTTGAACTTGCTTAGTTTCATGTCGAGATGTTCCAATAACTATTATTCATTGAGAATAATACGAACGCTAGTGATGCACAAGCTCACCAAAGCGTCAACGATTGCCCTCTTGAATTAGGTGTTGTTTCAACCTTCAAACATCTCACGAGGGCACAGCTATTGTATCTATGGGAATTAGCACTTCCTGAGAGAATAAGTGAGGTCCCGAGCTAAGGGTTAGGTGGGCTTTTGTCGTGCTGAAATTGTATGGGTGGTTTTGCTTTGTTACAGAGCATCTTTTGTCGGTGTACTGCTGTCCTGTTTTTCAGCCTCTATTTCAGCTTCTTCTTTAACTTTTATCTTGTTTCATCAACTTCTCTGTCAACTCACTGTTTTTATGCATCTTGTACACAGATTCCGCGTTTCTCCAGGTTCACACTTAATGGAACTTTCCTCTATATTCTTTCTGGAATGCCTTTGTTACGGTTAGGGAGTCTGAAACCAATATCTAATCTTCAATTTTCAAACTTGACTGATTTGATGCATAATGGTATTCAATAGCTAATTCGGTGGCAGTCGTCCTTGGAATGATACCGCTCCATTGTGTAGCATGTCTTTGTATTAAAAAAAAAAAAAACCTCAGACCTTCCTTCACTTCAATGCTGCCTATTACATCGTGCTGTCTGAACTGAAAAAATGTTGGTTTCATAATCTATGATAGAATTGTTCCATGCGATGGGTGTTGCTATGTTATAAAATTTGCGCCGAAGCACCTTTTACGTGTTTTAGTGGGATTGTACATTTTAATTTGAACGATTGTAGAGTTACTTTAAGGCTGTAGTGGCACGGTGGTTGTGGCTGGCTGGATTTGACGGAAGATCTGATGTTCTTTTCATTAGTACTTGTAGACATGGTTCATTCCAGTACTGAGTTTTGGTTACATAGATGTTGAGAAGTATCGAAAAACTTTTCATTAAGTTTTTGGAAAAAGCGTATCAGTCGTACGTTCAACAAGAACTTGGTCACAATGTTCACAATAGTTTTGTACGAACTTTAAAAGCGTCACGGAAGTCGCTTCTGATCATACAAATCAAACAGAATCCGCATGCACAGATTTCATCTATGCTGTGTAAAGGCAGCATTTTTCAGTCTTTCATTTATCATAATTTTTTATAGTACTGAGTCAAAGGACAACTCATCTCATGAGATCGCAGTGATATTTAATGTTATGACTGCATGGTGTCGCTAGGGGCTTTTGAAGATGCGCATCAGAGAGACATGATGGGCCATCAGTTTTCTGAACTTCGTCGGGAAGCCTTATGCTTTATAAGTTAGTTGAACCGAATTTGAGAAATAAAGAATTTTTCTCGCGTTCTCGTTAAATTCATGAGCTTTTGTTACTTCTGCTAGTTCATGATCTTAGTGTTGCTCAAAAATTCATCATTCTTGATAGAAATTTGACAGTTTTAGGAGCTTGAGTGCGATTCAAGAGGGCGACTTCTTTTTACGAGACTCCATGTTTTGGGGAATTGTGTCCCATATCTGTTGAAATTGACTCAATAAAATATCACGTATTTTCATTGTCGCTGTGATCTATCAGAATGTCGCACATCTGCACGTTCAAAAGTGGGCAATGAGTTATCCCAGACTATCTCAAAAATTAGGCGGAGCGGCTGCAGTATTTGACATAGCTTCCTATGGGCCCTGACAGACGAGCGGGTTGGCCGCCGCGGGTGCAAAGCGGGTCAGCCGCTGCGGAACCGATTTTGAAAGAGTTTATATTGATTTATATGTAAAACGCTGGCTTTTACATATAAATCAGCGTTTTACATATAAATCAATATAAACTCTTTCAAAATCGGTTCCGCAGCGGCTGACCCGCTTTGCACCCGCGGCGGCCAACCCGCTCGTCTGTCAGGGCCCTATATGCTTCTGTTGCCGACTCTGGTACAAAGTCATCACTGCTGGTGCTATTAATTTTTCGAAATTTCTTGATCATTTAATAATGATCCTTAATCGTTAATTGGACCAACATGGAACCTAAGCGTATGAGAACTGTACAACGAGAAAAGAAAGTCATGTTTGACTGATTATCACGTGATTGGAGTGGACGTAGATTTCGTAAAGCGTTAATATATGTTCATGGCTTGCCTACAATTGAACTAAAAATATATAACAAATGTTATTGGTGATCAACAATGCTGCATGAGGAATGCGTCACTCCCTGTCCAATATTCAAAATTCTTTAGACAGTAGCAACTTTTTTGCTCTTTCATTCATCATGAAAAGAAGTGCAAATTATTAATTTTCACCACTGTTCGTCAGTGAAAGTTGGTCTTTAGTGCAGTGCCCGTTGATTCTCTTTCTTAGCCAGAAATTCTCTGCTCGTGCCACCCGCGTTGTTAAATTGGGTACCACCATAAATATGCATTTGAAGTAAATTTGTACCGGCGTGGCTGTCTGATCATAAACAAGTACGTACGTCAGGATCACACCACGCTCGCATCAGATCAGGTGCCTCGTTCTACTTGCAGAAATTGTTGTGTAAAGTTTAGCTTCTGGATGACATCTGTCTCCGTTACAACAATAAATGACATACCGTTTTCTAACTGCATCTATTACCATTTCATCGAAGTCAGAACTGTGGAGAAAAGATGAGGTAGTCTCGAGAGGAGGAGATCAGAGTAGCTAGAATGTGAGACCACCAACCGCTCAATTGTAGCGTGGTCCACAAGTGCATCGCATCGCACCAGCCCTGCTTGGGTTCACTTGCCAGAGTCTGGTCCGGCAGTTCAGACGACTGCGATCAATTGCACCTAATCAGACGATCAACAACACAGGGATCAACGCCTTCGAGACCGACGTCCTGCACACTGAACCGAAGTGTTGAAGCCTTGCAAGCTGGCGATGAAGTTCGCCTTCATTCTCTGCTAGATGACATTCTATCTTTTCAATGCCATTTTCAGGATTCGTGTAGGAATAAATCGTACTAATTTATGCCGTTGATGCGGAACTCGTGTTTCTTTTAATTAATGCCCGTGCACGTGTGTGTGGAAGAATGGCCATTCATGCTGCGGGGCTGCGGGGGATGTAAAATTGATGACGTCTGTGACGACCTGAAGCGTCTGGCAAATTTCAAAGCGATATTATAAGTTCTTGGCAACGATCGTTGAACTTCTCCCCCTCGACGTTAATACTGCAGCGCTTATGGTAATCGAGGCTTGTTTTATATATTGCAGACTTGAGATACATTTCGCTGGATGTGGTTCCACTTCGATTGAACAAGATATGCTCGTGCACTCATAGCCAACTGAATTGCTATATAGTAAATAATTATTTTTTTTTAATTCCTCATGAGTAGCATTCAAAGTGTTGTGCTTTAATGACTTATGACTGAAATCCTTTAAAGCTACGTAATATTTTACAACAACTCACGCTCTCTTTAAAATTGAATTTCGTCACTCTTCCGTTAATAGAATGAAGCAAAATCAGTGGTACTTTTTTTTCACCTGCGAGGAATAAACACTTAGAAAGTTTTTATTAAACAGTGTGAATGTAGTTGTATAAAACGCACGCATTGGTTGCAAGGACTAGACATAGGCGCGAACTTCGGACAACCATCTTCAGATTGTATCTGTTGACGTATAACACTTTGACTGCGACGTGTGCCATTGGCGGTCAGTGGGAAAGTTTTCATGATGCTGCTGACTGACCAGCAGTCATAAACTCAATTTTCATGAATACTTAATCAAAACTAAACGGAGGCACGATCTAGTTAATGTCTCTTATTTTAAACATAGCTCATTTCAATTGACTTTAAATTTGAGTTGATATTAAACTTTAATTTTACCTGCCACAGTCAAATAATTGCAAATGAAAAGTTTGATTTTCAGCGATGAATATTTCCGAACAAGTTGTGCTGTTATGAAAAATTCACCGAATTGGATTTAAGAGCTAACGATATTTTCACTTGAATATCATTTTGTAGTTAACGATATTTCCACTTGAACACCATTTTGTGGCTGACGATACGCTTCACTTGAACACCATTTTGTGGGTAATAATGCGCTTTACTTGAACACCATTTTGTGGGTAACGATACGCTTCACTTGAACACCATTTTGTGGGTAATGATGCGCTTCACTTGAACACCATTTTGTGGGAACGATTCGCTTCACTTGAACATCATTTTGAGGGTAATGATGCGCTTCACATGAACACCATTCTGTACTTGTTTCAATGCAGACTTGCTCAACACTCGCAATTTTCATGCCTTTGGCCAGAGCTCTGCCCTGGCTATTAACCGATGGCTTTATCGCGCCTGACTAATCTGTCCTCGTTTCTTAAAAACCATACGAATTCTCAGGCGATTTCGTTGAGATGTGCGGCGGCTCTTCAAACGAAGAGCTGCTGTCATTGCTCTACGCTCTCGTTCTTTCTTGCAGGCTTCGTTGCTGCAGCGATTGCTTGTGCTTTTGTCTGGTAAGAGTGAACGTTTTGCCTTGGCAGCTGCTGCAAACGACCATTTTTTGCACATGCCTTGCAAAATTATTGCTGGTGGTGGTTTAGTGGATTTCTTATAAATTCTTTCACATACACCGCTACTGTGCTTTTAAAGTTTAGACTGTTGGCAATACCAGAATACACAAAACATCTGCTGAAACGTTGAGAAACCTAAACTCACGAGAGCTCTCGTTCTGCCTACTTCCGTAGCTATGCATTTCTTTACGATCTTTGCCAGCCCTGACGCTTGTGTGGCGCAGCGGCGGCGGTCTTCGTTGATGATGTCACGTGCGTCCGCAGCAACTTGTTTGTGCGTCATCACATGTCGCCCACGGTGTGCCCGTTGCGCGTGACTGTGTGTGGTGTGTGTTGGTGGTGGATGATTTGGGTGGTGGTGGATGATTTGGGTGGTGGTGGTGGTATGTGTGGTGTGTGTTGGTGGTGGATGATTTGGGTGGTGGTGGTGGTGGTATGTNTGGTGGTGGGGATTTGTGTTGTGTGTGTTGGTGGTGTGGATTTGTGTGGTGTGTGTTGGTGGTGTGGATTTGTGTGGTGTGTGTTGATGGATCATTTGTGTGGTGTGAGTGCTGGTTGTAATGCTCATTAGGCTATTTGCCGAACCAAAATTTTGCTGACTTTCATTCAAGCCCACGCTTCATATTAGCATAAAATAATCTCTATTCTCTGTCAGTGTTTTTGGTAGAAGTATTCAAGGAGAATGCGCTGTGCCCGTACATGCTCTGTGGGTCACCGGTACCCTGTCCCGACGCACACGAAAGTCCTGATTTGTTACGTTGATTCGAGATCGGAGCAGGACACTTTCGGGTTTGTTTGAATTTCACGTTAAGGAAAGCCAAGCGCCATTCCATTTTTCCCTGTCTTTCAAATGAGTTGACGTCACGTTTTTTCTTGTAGGAACATTTTGAAACTGCAAAACTATCTTCGACAGTCTTTTATAACTTATGTAGAATTTCATTTTCCGACATTAAGTTCATTCAAGGCAGTTAGTCCTCTTAATGAAATAGTTATTGTATCTATGGGGATTAGCACATTCAACATTAAAAAGTTAGGGCCTGAGTTGATAGTTGGATGGACCTTTTCTAAACAGATTTTTTTTGTGTTCTTATGAACCTTCTTTTTTGGTTCTATATAGGATTCTCATATAAGTTTCTTCTTCTACTCAAATCTTGTTTCCTAAACTTCTTTTGATATTGCTATTTCTTAAACTTCTTTCGATATTGCTATTTCTAACCACAGAAAGTAGGGACACACCTTGTGCATTGATTCCGAGTCCCCTTAACTCCATACTAAATGGTGCCTCTCTTCTTCTTCTCTTATCAACACCATTGTTATGGCAAGGGAAGCTTAGACTAATATTTCTAATTTCTGTTGTCACTTTTAACACGAGCACAAATTTCTGCAATCAAGTACGTACAAATCTTCAAGCAAGAAACTTGTTCATTCAGAGTGACATAATAAAATCAAAACACCAGAACCTTGCAGGGGGCGAACTTAAACCGATACTGACTGCAAGCATTTAGACTCTTAAGGTAGGTTTTCTCTAATATTTTAACTTAAACTTGCGCGTTGTTTGATGAAATGATTCATTTGATCACATTTTGTATGTGTGAAAGTTCCAAACGTTTTCAATGACATTGTTCATTTTTTACCCTACTATGGAGTGTACTCATCCCCTTATAGCACAGAACGTGTGCTGTATCATTTTCCGAGTAATCATTCTCTGCGAGTACTATGTTCAGTTGAAATGCCTGTGAAATGCAGTGGAAATTTGGGACGTACTGGTTTTGACATGAATATTTATGCATGTATCTTGATTTGATACTGACATCCTTTAAATGTCACGTCGTTAGGTATAGAAAACCTGCAGTGCGATACATAGGTTCGAATCAATAAAAAAATAACGGATTTAATGCAGTAATTTTTAATAATTTGTACGACTGCATCGGTCACACGGGCCAGCACTCACAGTTTTACGCTGGTTCATGTTCAAGATGACTACTAACTCAATTTCTGCGAATGTCTAATTTAAGTATCATATCCTTAAATTGTAGTTATTTTATCGAATATCTGCTTGAAAATCGCAAGACACACTCGCCTTGCAGAAAGGGTCCTAGTACAGATCCTTGAGGAACTCCAGCACTGCCCACACCGTCTCAGATCAATGCTGGGCAATTAATCGACTGCCGAGGCGCCCTCACTCCACACTTGTGCGGTCACTGCTTCGTGACTTCTTTTGTGCTGGCCAACAGCCCGCATGGGTGTAAAAAGCTCTTGTTTCAGCTTTGTTTCATCCTTTTTTTTGTTTATTTGAACGATTTTATCAAAATTAGACGAACTGAGATACACTCTGTTCATTACCGTTGAAAAGTGTTTTCTTTCTGTGTCAGAAATGATCGCAAATACTCCGTAACATGAATCCTTTCGTGGTATCAAACTCCATTTATGTTGAATGTAATTTTGATATTACTGAATGATATAATGTCAAATCACTTATAATTCTGATAACGAACGGTTTCAGCGTTTCATTGCTAAATGTTAATGCGCTACGGTGAAAGAGGTTCTCGGTTCAACTAATACATCCATTTACAGAAGCTGAAATGAAAATGGCAATCTCAAAAATGAGAAAACACTGGAAGGTCAACCATGACCCTGTGCAGAAACTGATCAGAAGCGTACGAAATCGAATGTATTTTACTAGCCCCCTCTTGTTTAGTTTCGTGATTTGTGATCAGTGTCCATGATTCGTGTTGCGTTGAGCAGTGTGCATGATTTGCTAGAATAATTAATGAATTATCTTTTGCTTTTTTTTACTTATTTTCTATTCCCTAGCTGAACCGAAGGCTTCTATTTTTACAAGGTGCCTTAATTACTCGTCTATTCAGCTCCGTTATTCTATACCATGTTTTTGCTTTGAGATTTCATAATAAAGCTTCAAGAAGCAAAATTGCATTTTGCAAATCATGTCTTAATTCAAGCTTGGCCTTATCCTTATGAGCTGTAACAATGTTCACCTGATCTGGCAACTCTCTTAACTCATATATAATAATTGGTCATGCATAGTTTAGTTCACTCATGTTTTCAAGAAATCAGAAGATTTGCGAATCTACATTAATTTAATGAAGAAAATCAGTTATCACCAAAGGCTTATTTGGAGATCCTGCCACCTGTACTAGTGTCTGATGCGAATACTTTCAGAGCTCGTGTTCGTAAGTTCCGTGTACTGACACTCGTACTACTGTTTCGTGCTGACGTTGTTACCTGAGAGCCTGGATTTGTAATTTTATGTTATGACAACCAACGTTTCTGGTTGACGCTCTGGACTACGAGCCTGGCTGGGTTCGTTATTTCCGTTTACTGAAATTCAAGCTGTCTTATCCTGCTGTCGTTGTTACTGGCAAGCTTGTGTTCTTAATATCCTTGCACAGACACATGTACTAAAGTTTCCGACTGACGCTGTTACCAGCGATCCTGGGTTGGTTCGTAATTTCCGTACACGCACCAAAGTTTCCTGCCAACGCTGTTACCTACGAGTCTGGGATCGTTATTTCCGTGTATGGACACTCGTACTACCGTTTCCTGCTGGCGCTGTTACCTGCGAGCTTTGTGTTCGTTCATTCATGCACTCTTATTTCACGGCTTCCTCGTCGATATGAGAGCAGGTGGCGCATGTCGACCCTGCCAACGCTGCGTCGCGGCACCGTCGCCATGACACCCGCGTCAGCACTCCGCGCTGCTGTCATGACACTTGAGCTATCGTCCGCCTGCCGCTGTGCGTGTGGCAGAGAGGAGGGGGGCACTTACGGAGGTGTTAGTCATGTGTGCGTTGTGGCGGCTGCGTTCATTTCGTGCGGTGTTGTAGGGGACGCGACTTTTTACAGCTATGAGGGTAATGGTCTTGTGGGAAACGGGTTATGTTGTTCAGTGAGATTCATCGAAAAGGATGCGAGGCTGTGTGAGGTATGGTACTCTGACTATTTTTGTTGACTTGTTTTGCTCGCGTGGAATAGTGTAAAATTTGTACTATACTACAAATTTTTCATACAGTATTTTTTACTTAACGCCTAAGTTTGCCCCAGTACATTCCGAGAAGGTTGTGCTGTTCTTACCATTTCAAAATTTAGTAACGCCTGTTAAATCCAGAGTTAATTTAAATGGAATGGTGTTGTCTAAAATTTTATTTTTAAATTCAGCTATATATTGTAGGTATCAGAACACCACTCTACTGTAAATCACTGATGGCAGTTCTTGTAAAAAATAGCGTGCAAATTTTCCTTTTATTTTATTCTTATTTTTAAAATCATGATGCTTGAATTCACAGGCGGCCATGTTCCGGCTAGCGATCGTGAGGATTTTGTTGTGGACTTTGTTTGATTTCGCACAATATTTTTGTGGCCTTCAATGCGGATTTCAGGATTCTATAGCCTTCCGTCAGAGTGAATTTCAATGAAATAGAATATTGTGAGCATTACTACTCGTGTTTCATGCTCCCACTTGGTTTTTCATGTGGTGTGACTTTAATTTAAGTTTGCGCGTGGATTCTTCATTAATCGCTTGTACTCGCTTAAAATAATTTTTTTTCAGTTCGGGCAAACTTTCACTGAAGTCACAACGTGAGAGATAACGAGTATACTATCAGCTCATAAAACGATTTTCATTTCGGAACTCTTCCACCATTATGTACTTGCAACACTCAAAACAATCAACCAGTCTCGTACATACATACTATGTTCGCACGAGTTTACTTACACTCGAGGAATGAGATCAACAAAGCATGTCTCGTGAGTGAAAAACTGCCATCTAAAGCAGTCATTCTAGGGACATCACACTCAAGGTTTACCCTATAACATCGCCTTGAAATCTCTCATCTTGCGGATACTACGTTCAAGATTTTGTCTACCAAATGCCATTGATTCAAGTGACGGCAAAAGAACTTAACCTGCTGCCAAGACTCTGCTGTCCATCGCTCACGCCTGCCAAGTGATACTTGACGAGCTGGCGGGCCACCGCCAACACTCAGATTCCCGCTGCAAATTGCATCGTCGGTATTGCGTTTTGATGGGTGGTCTCCTGGTCACATCTCGTGCCATGGTTTGTGAGACTCAAGCATTTTTCCAAGGGTACGTTCTGTGACTTTATCAGTAAAGTGTTTGTTGTTAGCGAGCGACTTGTTCTTCGCAAATTCATGCTTTTGTATCGTTTCTCAGCACTGTTAGATAGTTGGGTGTGGTAGAATACCTACACGATACTGTTTTCTTATTATTGAGTTTGTGTTCCTCAGGGGAAATTAGATGAGCATCAGATTTGGCGTAGTTGTGGTTGTCTATCCTGTGCTGAAAAATTGGTGTCCTCAGGATGGAGACTGTTGAGTTACTTCAGCTGTACATGTTATCTCAACTATACATGCCTTCTCGACTTATGTCTTTCGTGCCTACTTTGATCCTTTCGATTTTCAAGCCTTCTGCGCTACCTTATCTTCTTCGTTTTTCTTGCTCCTCTTCAATCTTAACTTGCTGTTTCTACGCGCTGGGAATCCTGCGTTGGAACGCACCTTGATAATAAATTCCTTCTCTTGTAGAGCCCACACTTAATGGCTCCTATACTTTGCTGTCTTTCGATCGCATTTAATGTGTCTAGAGAATTTTGAGCTAACTAATACTAAGCAATTACAACCTTGTCAGTGTCCATGATGACACATTTCTGCTTTAAAAAAGCCTTCAAAAAGCTGCCACTTCCCGAACTAAATTTTTCTATCTGGGCATCACCAGTTGCACATTGTGTGTGCGTTGCCTGCCAAGCTAAACGCGATTCAGCTTCAGCTTGGCAGGTTACAACAGGCGCGTTTACTGGTTACAACACGCGGAGCCCTCAACCATGCATGCAAACTCCTCTCGCATTAATGTAAAGAGCGGCTAGCGTGCGCTCGACCACTGCCCCGTGCCTAATTAAAAACATTCATCAGAAGCAATGGTCCTCGTATTGAAGTTCCGTCGTGGCCTCTCATGTAGCGTCTGCTTTGTCACCATGGCAACGAAGGGCCACAGCGCCACTCACGTTCACATTGAATTATTGTACGGCTTTCGATTTCCGATGCGGGCAGGAACAATCGACTCCGTTCTTCCGGCCAATATTGTAACGGCTGCCAATTAGCAGACGGTGGAGAGGTGCTTGCTTACGTTGTGGAGATGGAGGTGGAAGTAAAGGTCGGTAATTGCTCTCTTTCTTCGCGTTATTGTAATCTGTTTCGGATTAGTCGTTTATTTTTACGTTGCCAACTCCTTAGGGGATACAACTGTTGTATCTGTAGGAATGAGTTTTTTTAGAAGAAAAATGCGATGCCCTGTTTCTATGTGATGGGTATCCTGTGTGGGAACACACCTTGGGGATAGATTCCTCGTTTTCTAAATTCTTTTCTAAATGGTTTCTTCTCTTCGCACACATGAGATCACTTTTTTTGAGGCTAGGGTCTCCCGTAAGGGAGATACAACTATGGCATCTTTAGGAATTAACGTTCCCAGAGAGAAAATGTGGGGGCTTTCCTTAATTGAAATAGAATAGACTTTTTAAATAGCCAGCAACTACAGTTCGTGTCGTGAAAGTAGCGACGATTTTTTTGATCGGTGAAAACACTCTACATATCATGACATTGAATTTATTCTTCCTATGGCTTTGTCTCTAAAATCAGTTTTAATATTCATTTTGCCTTCCATGTTCCCAGTGAAAGTATATGTACATATAAGCAGATTCCTTTTCACTCTAAATTTAATTTCTACTTCGTTTTAATTGTATAACGCGATCAGTTGGAGTAACGCTATGAACAGGTTAAATCTGAGGAGACAATTTTTCGAGTACCTCAATTTTCTCCAGCCTTAGCGGACTCGCAGCGACTCTGTCATTGCGTAGACACCAAAACTTCCGCTCAGTGGTCGTTGCCTGTTCAGCGTTTGGATATGCTCGTTATTATGGTTACATTTCAGCTTTGTTTATGCGCTTTAATAAATTCAAATTTCAGCGTTAGAAATACGCAGTCGTATGGTTAGGTTTCAGCGTTGGGAGTGCTATCTCATACGGTTACGATTCAACACTAAAAATGCTTTCTCTCATAGTTTTTTCGGTGTTTAAAATACGATATATTATTGATAAATTTCAGCGGTTGGAATGCACATTTTTATTATAAAGTTTCAATGTTGAAAATGCGTTTTCTTATGGTTACGTTTCTGAGTTGGAAATACGCTTTCTAACGTTAATGTTTGAGGGTCGGAAACGCCTTCTCCTATGATAAATTTTCAGCGTTGGAGATGCGTTCTCTTTTGGTTACATGAAGGCTTTAAAATTTGAAGAATTCTAGGTTATCAAAAACTTCAAAACCTCAGTAATGTTGGTGTGGCATTGAAGGGAAGAGAATTTGTGCTGCTCCAGTTGTACTCGAGTTGTCGCAGCTGCACCAACTTCTGCAGCGTCTTATTTGCAAGACTTCCAACCCAACCTTCAATTATTATTACCGTCGATTATCACCATTTATGATTTAAAATTTTAGTAATTCTTAACTTTTACAACTTTCAATGCACGAGTCCCAACTCGCACACGAGTAGTCCCAACTCGCACACGAGTAGTCCCAACTCGCACACGAGTAGTCCCAACTCGCACACGAGTAGTCCCAACTCGCACACGAGTCGTCCCAACTCGCACACGAGTCGTCCCAACTCGCACACGAGTCGTCCCAACTCGCACACGAGTCGTCCCAACTCGCACACGAGTCGTCCCAACTCGCACACGAGTCGTCCCAACTCACACACGAGTAGTCCCAACTCGGACAGATCCCCCAAGTCCTAGACCCAGCAGAGCTCGCAGGACAGGTGCAGAGCGAACCAAGTTACCAGGCAACAGGTAACTGCAACAGGTGAGTTTCCCCGGCGCTGTTCCCGCTCCTCTGTTGCTGCTGGCCGCCGTGCCTGGCTTCAATAGCCATTGTCTTCTGATGGCTCCCTTGATTGTGTTTGGTGGCGCTGCTGCTGTGGCTCGTTTGTGTGCTGTGGGCTGGTGCTCGCAGTGGGGCTTTGCCCACTTTTGTTGTGTCGTATCAGATCGTGTAGGTTACAAGAGGGAGTCGTTTTGTGGGTCATGGCGCTTTGCTGACTTTTGTTGTGTCTTATTATTAGATCGTGTATGTGACAAATGAGAATCCGTTTTTAATCACAGGTGTGATTTTTGAAGCCTCGTTTGCTACCAGAGTACGAAACTTATTGACTGGTTTGATACAAGGAGTCAAGTACGTGTGTTACAAAAGAGAGAAGTCTTTTCACAGGTGTGACATGAGGAGCATTGTAAGCTACATTCGTGAAAACTTTCTGCTTGTAAGTAACTGTCGCTAGTTTGGGAATTTCTTTCAGGAAATCAGAGCACACGGCATTGATTTTCTTTTTACGTGTGCTGTTTGTAACCTGCGTTCTGTGATGTGCGTCACTTGGGGTGAGTGACCCAAAGCCGTGCAATGCGTATCATTATTTCCATAATTATTTATGAATGACGCGTGCGTTAGCCGGGTGTGTGGTGGGCGAGCCAATCTACTGTGTACTGAGTGCTTAGCGCCAGCCTGTGTGGGGACACCAGTCCCTGTCTCCCTGCGTGTGGGGACACCAGTCCCTGTCTCCCTGTGTGTGGGGATACCAGTCCCTGTATCCCTGTGTGGGGACACCAGTCCCTGTATCCCTGTGTGGGGAAACCAGTCCCTGTATCCCTGTGTGGGGACACCAGTCCCTGTATCCCTGTGTGAGGACACCAGTCCCTGTATCCCTATGTGAGGACACCAGTCCCTGTATCCCTGTGTGGGGACACCAGTCCCTGTATCCCTGTGTGGTGTGTATGACCTGAGCGTGTGACGACGAGACTGTGTACCTAAGCAGGCCCGTTGCCATGGCGACGTCAGTACGCGTGCAGCACACCTGCAGAATTGGCGCAACTCTGTGGTGCTTACTGGTGCGCTGTGTGGTGCTTACTGGTGCGTTGTGTGGTGCTTGCTGGTGCTTTGTGTGGTGCTTGCTAGTGCGTTGTGTGGTGCTTACTGGTGCGTTGTGTGGTGTGCTCACTGGTGCGTTGTGTGGTGTGCTCACTGGTGCGTTGTGTGGTGAGGTAGCGTACGGTGGGGAGTGGTACGGTGAGGAGTGGTGGGGAGTGGTACGGTGTGGAGTGGTGGGGAGTGGTACGGTGTGGAGTGGTGGGGAGTGGTACGGTGTGGAGTGGTGGAGGGAGTGGTACGGTGTGGAGTGGTACAGTGGTGAGTGGTCGGGTAGTGAATGTTGCGACGGTAGTGAGTGTTGCAATGAGTGTTGCGGTAGTGAGTGTAGCAGAGGGCTGCTGCATGCAACACATGTAACAACTCACCGGCAACAGATAGTCTCGTTTGAACACTGCCATTTTCTCAGGTATCATATACTCGCTTGTGCTTTGTTTCACTATTTAATCTGAGGCATTTAATATTCATCGAAATATCTGCGTGAAGAAACTTTTACGAAATTATTTATGTTGTCGTGCGGTGTGCTGCTGTGTGCACTGTACATTCTTCTGGCATTCGCGCCATCTGTAGCCTGAATGTTACTTATTCCAACTTCATAATGGCTGGAACTAAATTATACCGAGTATAGCGTTTTATCAGTTGTCCAACTCATTAACTTGTCGTAATAATTTTTTTTAAAGCTGATGAATGTAACTTATTGTAACTTTTTGTAATGGTTAGATCTTATTAGACAGTGCCTGTCATTATATCAGTTAAAAAATTGGTACCTTATTGTAATGAGTTTTTGAAGCTTATGTTTCGGTGTATTAGTTTAATTTTAGTAACTTTTTGTAATGCTCCCTCTGGTCAGAAATATTTGCCATACAAGGAGAAAATTCTCCGCGTTTTAGTGCCTTTCAACGAACTTCTGTTTTGAGTAAAGTAGACGATCGTGTAGAGGTGTTTAGCGTAAATTTTAACCTCTAATAAATAATAGGGTAACAGTTCATCTAATTTTGTCTTTTTCCTTTTCTAGATAATATTTAGAAGTTCTTAAACTACCCGCAGGATTTGGCAAATAAAGATGATACTAATAGAACGTGCGCACATAACAGACACACAAAAGATTTGACAGATTCTGAGAGAAGCGCAGTATTGCGGGCACTTCTTGAGAGATCTGCAGCCCCTCGGCTTTTCAATTCAATCCAATCCCTTCAACATCAAAAAGCACAGCGTAGCGCTGATGAATTAATCGAAGCAGTGACATAGCTTTGAGGAATTACTACAAAGATCAACATTGAACAACATTTTCCCTACTTAGCAGTAGTAAATGGAACAATTATTTTGGCTGACGGTCGCAACAATTACAGGCTTCAGAATCTGTCGAAAGTACAACTGGAAATAAAAAGAAATTTTCCTAAATTCAATTCATATCTCAGAAAAATAGGAAAGTAAAATAACACTTATTGAGTAAGTATAGTGGCAAATGTGTTTCTTCAGTTGACACATTCTCATTTTCATTTATTTAATTACGATGTAGAGTTTGTCTTGTGTTATTTATATGTTTAAAATATTATTCATTGATGTTTATACGTAATCAATCTCATGTACTGAATTACAGAACAAAGTTTACCTCTTTGATTCAATCAGTAGTTTTACAAGTATTTTTTCTAAAAGGCTTATGATTGTTTTGGATCAAATATTTTCGATTAACTTCAACATTGGTGTGGACCAATTATTTCCGATCGGAGGGAGTAATAATATTTTTTTGTGCAGTAATATGACGAGCGTGACCATCTCTTTGTAGATAATCATCATCTCACTTCCCAGGCTTCGTTTCACTTGCGCGTTCATTGTTCCTCGGGTTCATAGCATTTAACGCATTTCCTGTTGTGAATTGCATCTTATTTTTCATGAGAATACAAATTATGAGGATAAATATTCAGAGCAAATGAAACGGGAGGTCCCGAGCTTAAAGTTAGGTAGCCTATCTTTTTATTTAAAACAGACTAGGTTGCTTGTTTTGCTCCGGACCATCGTTTTTCGGTTAAGTGATTCTTGTTTTTCAGCACCTACTACTTCAACTTTTATCCCGTTTCCTAACTTTCGTTGTCAACTTATTGCTTCTATGTGAAGAGGATCTTGTGTGGGAACACACCTTGTTCTCAGATTCCGCGTTCCCTTACCTTCATACAGAATGATGCCATTATCTTTCCTCTCTTTGGAAAGCTTGGGAGCCCAAACTAACTTCTCTAATCTTCTGAGCGATCGCCTCCCCGGACACAGTCGCCGGCATATCGTGCTACTGACGATCGTTCTCTCGTTATCGTCACGTCTGTGTTGTATTACGTTGTGTGTGGTGTAAAGATCTCTAAATACAATGGACGTGTAATCCTGTTTAGTTGTGTTCCGTATGATTGTTTTTCAATTGTCTTGCAAAAGACTTGGCTATTCTGGATGTTGCAACTAACCTCGTATTATTGAATTGTTTTCTCTTCATCTGATTTTTCATGAAGTTTAATTTATGAAAGCTCACGCAGTAATCGGTTTCCAAGTGCCAAAGTTACTGAAGTTACTCCTGCAATTCAAATTTTCGAACACAAAATTCGTGAACTGATTTTCATAATTAATTGAAAGTGCAGATTCTGCCTGCTTCAAGTGCCAACTAATTGCTTCTTATTGAGTCTATGTGCCTCGTGAGGAATTAGCCTAGCATCAGATTTAGCACAGTTAGGGTTGTCTATCCTGTGCTGACGGGACTGGCGCCCCCGGGAGGGAGACTGCTCAATTACCTCAGCTATAGATAGGCCTTCAGGACTTCTTTCTTTAGTGTCCACTTTGCTCCTCTCAGTTTTTGTACCTTATTTTGTTATTTCTTTTTGCCTTTCCTTTCTCTTCCAAGCTTGTTTTATCTGTGCGCACGGTAAGCTGTGCAGGAACACACCTCGTGCATACATTCCGTTTTTTCTCCCCACTCCATTCTAAATGATGTCTTCTCTTCACTTTTTTGAGATCGCTTCTGATGTGGCTAGGGAGTCAAAAGCAAACTGAAACATTTTCAATAATTATCCCATTGAGTCTGTGCTAGTCTGTGTACTCTCTGTGTACTGTGTGCTTTATTCTGGGTTGGAAATGCTGGATAAGATCAGCAGTTTGGGAGCGAGCCTATGAGCTGCAATACAGTCTATAATTCTGGACGTGTTTTGACGCTTCTGGACGCTTCCTTCTTCATCTTTGCAAGCCCGCATGTGACTGTCGTTGAGGTTTATTTTTATTCACTTCGTGCTTAAAGAAACACTTAATTAAATTCAAACCACACTGTTACGTGTGCCCTGATTGATACCCTCCTTATCGTACACCATTTATATTAAATTTAAAGTATTATTCTGCCATGCACAGGTTTTATTTTTAGTAGAGAACTTTGACTTCTTTACTTGAAATTGATATTTTAGTCGCGGAGCAACTCCATGACAGCCACGTTGTGCTGCTGTACAGCAGCTCCTGCAGCTGTAGAATGACTAGAGGGGTGAGTGAGTGAGGTGTATGTGGAGTGGACAGGTGAGTGTGGGAGGAGTGGATGGGTGAGTGAGTGTGGGAGGAGTGGATGGGTGATTGCGGGAGGAGTGGATGGGTGATTGCGGAAGGAGTGGATGGGTGATTGCGGGAAGAGTGGATGGGTGAGTGTGGGAGGAGTGGAT
>JACJUY010000482.1:216952-230383 GCA_014220935.1 Platorchestia sp. MABIK | reverse complement strand
AAAGAGGCAAGGGGGGTGAGGTAAAGAGGCAAGGGGGGTGAGGTAAAGAGGCAAGGGGGGTGAGGTAAAGAGGCAAGGGGGGTGAGGTAAAGAGGCAAGGGGGGTGAGGTAAAGACGTATTCATATGATGAAGTTCCTTGGGTTTTTCCTCGTGTTTAAATTAAAGCAAATTGCAATTAAATTAAATCAAGTTACAAAGAAAGCAAACAAGTGACGTGTTCACACATATTCAGAGCACAACGTGCCGACAATATCCAGGGGCATCGCGACACCCGATGTGACGCACAGTAGAGGAAACAAGGTAGGGTGAGCCTAGCCTTTTTTTCGTCGACCGTGTGGCAATGCTGACGTCACGGCAACGGACCAATAGCAGCGCTCATATTGCATCTGGTAGCACTGCTAGTCCCAAATCTGGCAAAACTGCTAGCCCCAAATCTGGCAACACTGCTAGCCCCAAATCTGGCAACAATGCTAGCCCCAAATCTGGCAACAATGCTAGTCCCAAATATGGCAACACTGCTAGTCCCAAATATGGCAACACTGCTAGTCCCAAATATGGCAACACTGCTAGTCCCAAATATGGCAACACTGCTAGTCCCAAATATGGCAACACTGCTAGTCCCAAATATGGCCCCGCTGTTGGCCAAGGGACATGTTGCAATGGTGACGTCATTAAGTTAGTTTGAAATAAAGCCTTTCTATTGGCCAGCCGAACAAGAGGTGTATTTTTCCCCTTAGAAATGACCCTACCTTGTTTCCTCCACTTTGATGAGGCCCATACTACCAGGGGTAGACCCAAACTACCCGACACAGCAAGGACTGGATTATGTTTTAGTTTAAGCCTCCTTGCCCGCTACAAAAAACGAGCGTACCGAGAGAGGAAGGAGGAAGGCACCGCAAGGAGCACTACTCACGAGGTGCCAGCAAGGCAGCTGAGCCCTGAAGTTGTCGATCATCCCTACAAAAAAAACGTATCAAAGAGAGGAAGGCACCATTTACACAGCAAGGAAGACTCATCCTACAAAAAACGAGCGCATCGAAGAGAGGAAGGAGGAAGGCAGAGCAAGGAAGGCTCACGAGGTGCCTGCAAGGGAGCTGCGCCCTGAAGCTGTTGATCATCTCGCAGGTGTACACAGCGGACATGGCACACGCCCCGATGCAGGTGGGGCGGTGCAGGTCTAAGAACTCGCTCTTGTAGCGCAGCTGCAGCGGCCGCGGTAAGAGGAACGAAAAGCCTGCAAGTAACTGGTTGATTATGCATTAGTTTTAGCTTCCCTCAACACTACGAGGCCTGCAAGTGACTGATTTTAATTCAATTTTAGCCTCAAAAATTGATAATAAATTAGTTTTCGGGCCCCCCTTACCACTACGAGATCTGCAACTGGTTGACTGATTGTAAATTAGTTTTAGCCTCCATTACAAAAATTATGAAAAAGTTTTTAGCCTTCCTCTTTAGCCCTTCGATTCTTCATAAATTAGTTTAGGCCTCCCTTGCCACAACGATATCTGCAAGTAATTGATTATAATTGGTTTTAGCCTCCCTTATTACAACAAGATCTGCAAGCGATCCTCACTTGAGCCAACACTTCATGAGCCGCCCTACAGTGACCCTGGAATTGCAAGCTAAAATGTCTGCCAACTTCGTTGCCAAAAAATAGGAAAACAAACATCGGCATCTAAGGAAGCTTTATTTCCAATCACGCCTGATACACATCTTATACATCGGTGTATCAAATGCTTCATAACTAACACCAGGACGCCATGACGGTTACCCCCGGTCAAGACCGGTGCCCATTTTAGACACCTGGGTAGAGGGGGGTATTGTGCATTGAGTTTTTCCCCTATGCCCAAAGGAGGAAGTCACCACACAGCGCCGGGATTTGAACCCTCGACACCTTCACGGAAGGGTGAGCTCTTTAACCACTCGGCTACGACGAGCAGGTAAAAAAAGAAGGTCAAAATATGAGAAACCAAATCCATGATAAACCGGAATGAGTGCCGGAAAAACATACAAGTTTTAGGCTCCCTTTACCATGGCAAAGATGTTCCAAGAGCGGAAGGATGAAGGCACCATTTAGTATTGAGTTGAGGGAACGCGGAATCTATGCACAAGGTGCATAGAAACAGTAAGCTAAGAAAGAAGTTCAAGAAACAAGAAAAGTTGAAGAAGAAAGTAGTAGGTGCTGAAAAACAGGACAGCAGTGAACCGAAAAAAGATGGTCCGTAACAAAACAAAAACCTATTCTATTTCAACAAAAAGGAAGCCTACCTAACGTTTAGCTCGGGCCCTCACATAGTCCCCCTGGGAGCGCTAATTCCCATAGATACAACAGTTGTATCCCCCTGAGGAGAGACTTCATTGCAACTTGAGCTAAATGGGAAGTCATTTGAGCAGCAACAATGAGGTGCACCAGGGAGTTTCATAACTCTACCCATTCTAGAGCTATAAATAAACCGTAAAAATGGCCGTTTTCAGCATTACTGAAGTTGCTGTAAGCCCCATTTACAGTGCAGAGAATGTCAGCAAGCAGTAGCGCAGCCAAGGGGGGCCACGGAAGCCATTGCCCCCCCCCCCCCTTCCGAAATGTTGAGCTGGAGGCCAATTTCAGTCGCCGTATTAAGTTGAAGATTGAAAATATTGGTGATAATTAATGTTTGGACATCCCTAAATTATTTGTTGGTGATCCAAAGAGAGGAATGCAGCATTCAGCATTGAGTCGAGGGAATGTGGAATCTATGCAAAAGGCGTGTTCTCAAACGAGACCCTCTGCCCACAGAAACAGTAAGGTAGGTTAGACAGTGGGAGAGAAGTTCTATGTTAATTAATTACTAGTCCACACGCTTTACTTAAAATAAGAAAGAAGGCGAGATGAAAAATGGGCCAGAATAAATAAATAAAACATATCTCTCGAGAGTTGATGAGGCCGAGTGCACACGGCCCGTCAAAAATGTACAATAATGTTCGACAAATCACATGACACACGTTCCTATTTCCTAAGAATTCACTTGATATTCATTCCTACTCGAATCTGATGGATTAATGCACTGGAAATTGTGGAGTTGATGAAGCTTGTATCACAGGTACGAGATTGTGGAGTTGATGAAGCTTGTATCACAGATACGAAATTGTGGAGTTGATGAAGCTTGTATCACAGATACGAAGTTGTGGAGTTGATGAAGCTTGTATCACAGATACGAGATTGTGGAGTTGATGAAGCTTGTATCACAGATACGAGATTGTGGAGTTGATGAAGCTTGTATCACAGATACGAGATTGTGGAGTTGATGAAGCTTGTATCACAGATACGAAATTGTGGAGTTGATGAAGCTTGTATCACAGATACGCTCATCACACACTGCAGGCTGGTGGGAGTGACACACAGACGGACGCGGCTCTTATAGTGTAGGTAGATGTGAGCACTTCGGTCTACTCAAAATCCAGAAGACTACTAATGATGTTCATGGAGTCCTTTTCTTTCGTCTGCATGACGTCCTTTGTCGTTTTGCCGAGATTTGTTCGTTGCTAAGATCTGGAACAGAAAATCTTGATTAGTGAAGTGCTTCCTTGCATCCTTTTGCCTGTTTTTCGTACCCAGAGTAGAGGAACAAGAAGTATTCCGTCAGTATTTCAGCTTCATTAGGGAGTGCACACACGAAGGCACCTGGGACGGGTAGTGCCGAGCCTATCCAGATCTGGCACATTCCGTCATCTTACCTCAAACCATCAGATGTCTTTCTTAAGGATTGTGTTTCCTTTACTGCAAGTCCAGAAATTACTTCAATTTCTTTACTGTTCTTCCTTTATTTCTTGCACATTTAAGCACAAGAATTACATTTTAACTAGAACAGACAGCACAATCTTTCGCTTACACATTTCCCGTAGAGGATGCTGTATGGAGGCTTTGGGTTGAGTTATGAACGTCTCGGTGGTACTGAACATACGAGACGTCTTCCAAGTCAACACCTGAGAATAAGTTCAACGCTACAGCAGCTCCGGCAGGGACTTGGTAGTTGAAGCGAAAGTTAACGTCGCCAAGGAGCAGTCTATGAAGGTTATTATTATTGTTATGTAAGAAAGTTTTAGCCTCCCTTTACCAGGACAAAGATGTTCAAAGAGAGGAAGGATGAAGGATAGACTTGAGCGAATGAGGAATCTATGCACAAGGTGCATAGAAACAGTAAGCTGAGAAAGAAGTTCATGAAATAAGACAAAACATGAAGAAGAAAGTAGTAGGTGCTGAAAAACTGGACAGCCGTGAACTGAAAAAAGATGGTCCATAACAAAACAAAAACCTATTCTATTTCAACAAAAAGAAAGCCTACCTAACATTTAGCTCGGGCCCTCACATAGTCCCTCTGGGAGCGCTAATTCCCATAGATACAATAGTTGTATCCCCCTGAGGGTCCGTCTATGAAGCTCTTCAGATCCATCACAAAAGCTCGATGTGACCCTGGACGTACAAAAACGGGAAAACGAGTCCAGTTAATCTCCAAAACGTGAAAGAATTGGTCCGACTCATCCTTAAAACTTTGACTGCGGCAACTAAATATTAAGTTCAACACCAAACTCAAATTTAAAGTCAACTGTAGTGTAAACTATTTTGAAAATACCAAACATGAGCTGGATCGTGCCTTCATTTAGCTTTGATGGAGTATTGGTGAAAATTGAATTTCAACTGGTCGGTCAGCAGCATTATAAAATTACCTCCGTGTACCACCGGTGGCGCACGTCGCAGTCAAAGTGTTAAATGACATAAATGAGATTCTCCACCCGCAACACAAACGCTCGTAGGAACACCTCGTGTGGCCCTCGGTTGGTAGTAGTAAAATGTCCACGTATTGTGTATACAGATCGGTAAGTTTTACTGGATCTTAATCAACAGAAAAGTTATCTCTACTTCTATTTTTCTCAAATACATTCGATTACCCAAAAACGTGGCGTGTGGAGATAAAATTTTCTGACTATGATAAAAAAAAGAATTTTTGTTTGGCCAGCTGGACTACACATTATGTTTCTCACCATTTGTGACCACATGTTGGGATTCACTAGCCTTGGTGTAGAGAAGGGCACTAAACGCTACTGCTGCAGGCTTGGCAGGTGATCCAGAATGGCAGGAACATCTGTGAGAATAATATGAACGTTAAATCTCGGTTATATCAAAGCAGACTTCACATGCAGAAGCCCCTGGCATGATTGAAAACAACAGACACCTGCTAGGAATGACAAATTGTTTCAATGAAACACTGAAAATAGCATTTTATTACATGTCAGTTCCAAGAACCTTCATTCAGGAAATAAATATGTGCCTTTTAACAGAAGAAATATTTTCGCTGTTACAAGAAGTAATTTCAAACTGTTATCTTTCGCAACATTCCTCGCTCATTAAATGCATTGAGTTATCAAAGAAGAAATTTAGCAAAAAACATTGGTTACATAAGCTAGAAATTCGTTGGCTAGAAACTCTGAAGTTCAGGCCATCCTTGCTAAGAAAGCATACACTGAACATTCCAAAGACTGGACATTCAGCAATTTGTTTACTTTTTATTGATTACTTAGGCTAATAGCTCCTCATTTAAGTGGCTCTAGGAAACAATGATGCAATGCCAACACCTTGTAAAAGAAATGTAACATTGTAACAAGGCTAGACTATTAGTTCAAGCCTCCCTATCTACCACAAAGGTGATCCAAAGAGAGGAAGGCACCATTTAATATGGAGTTAGGGGAATGTGAAATCTATGCAGAAGGGGCATAGAAACAGGAAGTTGAGAAAAAAGATAATGAAACAAAATAAAAGTTGAAGAAGAAAGTAGTAGGTGCTGAGAAACAGGACAGCAGTGAGCCAAAAAAAGATGTTCCTCACCATAACAAAAAATTTAATTTCAACAAAAAGGCCTACCTAACTCTCAATTCAGGCCCTCGCATAACATTGTTACAATGACCAGGTTGCCTATCATCAAGCACTGCATACAGGAAGCAATATGGTGTTATGACCCACAAGCTGCACACCATGCTCACCTGAAGTAGGTACTTCTCTAGCTGCCCCTAAGCTTGTACATTTGAACTGGCTTCAGAAAGGTTGAAGGTCTTCATTTCCAATGAGAGACACAGGTTGTCTTTTCGTTGCATGCCTGGCTTGGCATGCCCCACTGCATGGCATCCACAAAATCACCGGCCAAACAAGTTGGCAAAAACTCAGAATAAGGGCAATCTTCAGAGAGCAAAGAATAAAGTATTTAGTAAGGACAGGAAAATTGTAAATCTGTGAAAAAAGTCTGTCCCCACATCCTACAAATAGAAACAATTCATGGAAAAAGGTTTATAAAACAAGATAAAAGTTGAAGAAATTATGAATACAGAAAGGACACCAGTGAACAAAAATAAGATGGTCAATAACCAATAACAAAAAACTCTTATTAGAACAACAGGAATGTCTATTTAACCTATAGCTAAAGATCTTGCATCATTTTTAGTTGTGTTACATAATCACATTTCTCTATTTAATCTACGCTATTGAATAACAGATGAATGAACTATGCATTTAACTTGACAACTTACTGAAACTTCATTCAAGTTACTAAATTGCCTTCAGGGCATTATTAGGTATTAAATATCAATACAAAATTTTGAAATATAACCCAAAGACAACTGAGATACAATAGATTAGATTAAAAATATTTTAGAAAGTATAAATATACTAGAAAATATAAATAGATTAGAAAATTTAAATTGATTAGAAAACATAAATAGATTAGAATATAATTTATGGAAGTATTTCTAATTTAAGCAGTTCACCATCAACTTTTTTTCTTTAAGTGGTTTTATAAATGAAAAGGATAAATAATACTGTGAAGGTTCACAATTTCAAGGAAGCAATTTTCTCTGTTGTCAACAAAATGCCTAAATTGCATCATTTCTACTGATACTTGCAGACTTGCATCACAAATCATTCAAAGTCATAGGACCTAAAAGAAAGTCCACCGATTCCACTCGTTTTCATCTACATTTTTCAGAATAGAAATTTTTCTCAATAACTTCAAAGAAAACAAGTCCTTTTAGAAATTATGGGAACAAATTTTCTGCTTGCAATGCACCCAATAAAAAAACATCCTATAAATGCATAGGTGGAAATGAATGTCTAGAGGCTTTTGATAAAAGAGGAAAAAAATTTAATATCTATATTGCTGCAAAATAATAAAGACATTTTGTTACAACTAAATAGTACAACTCAATCTGTAGAACATATTTTTGGACATTTAATGCCTCATCACACTTTGAGTGGTCTTTAATGATCCATAAATTAAATTCTGTCACATATTAAATCATTAGATCATTTCCAAAACATTTTCTGCACGGACATAGTACATCATTTTGATGGGGGTACATTTGACTGCTATCTTGCACTCTGTTCTGAAGAAGTGCATAGGTAAACATTTAAATGAAATTCAGACTCAACAGGTTTCTTTCAAGACATTTAGAAAAATGAACATTCACAACAGTGTCCCAGACTGACATCATCCAGGATCCATCATACATTTACTCTGAAGATTACAAGTTAGTTTAAGCCTTTCTAACTGCTACAAAAGAAAGCGTATCTAAGAGAGGAAGGAGGAAGGCACCATTTAGTATGGCGATAGAAGAATAGGGAATCTATGCACAAGGAGCATGAAAACAGTACATTGAGAAAGTAGTTCATGAAACAAGATAAAAGTTAAAGAAAAAAGTAGTAGGTACTGAAAAAACAGCACAGCAGTGAACTGAAAAAAGTGGTCCTTAACATACCAAAAAAATTTCATTTCAACAAAAAGAAGGCCTTCCTAACTCTCAGCTTGGGCCCTTACACATTTTCCTTCTGGTAGCAATAATTCCATAGTACAAAACTCGTATCCCTCTGAGGGGATATTTACTTTGCAATCAATTCAAACTTGAAATGCACTGTATAATGCACATGATCATCAGCCAAGCCAACCGCCGAACTAAAGCCCCTAAGGCTAAAATCTCAAATATATTTCAAATTTTAGATTTAGATATTTCAAATTTCCTGATACGATTTACATTCCACTTAAAAAAAAGTTAACAGTTAAACGACATTTTATTCCAATTGTAAGTTTGTGATAAGCAAAACTAGATCCAGTACCTAGAGCATGAAAAACAATACCCAAAATACATAGTACCACAGTATGGGAGCCACGCGTGAATTCAATTCAACCTATGCTGCGAGGTACAAAAACAGTATATAACTCAATTCATTCCAAGTCTATAATTCGTAATACATATTAAAATATATCAAATGGGTAAGTTGGGACTTAAGAAAGAGATAAAAGATAGTATCTCCTACTACTGACGTCATTGCAATTCAGATGGCTTAAACATGCCCAACAGTGCCAACACTGAGAAATTGGAAACGCTCACCGATCCAATAACAATAGCACATTTTTGAATGTCTAAATAACGATGTCTAAATTATTTGACTACAGAGAGCACTATTGTACATTAAATAAGAAAATAAATGAGGCAACAATAAAACATAAGAGCTATCTTACATTAGATAAGAAATGACAACAGATGAAAATACATTAATAAACAAAAACGATCGTAGATTAGATAAACTAGTTTTAACCACCCTAACTTCAACAAAAAGGTCTCAAGAGATGAGAACGCCATTTAGATTGCAGTAAAGTGAATGTGGAATTTACGCATAAAGTGTTCCCACGCAAGATTCCTTGAGCAGAGAAACATATGTTGAGAAGAAAGGTTAGAAAATACAATTTGAATGAAGTAGTAAGTGCTGGAAAAATTACGGAAAGAAGCAATATATAAGTTTTTCAACGAAAAACAACAATGATCATTAGGAAAACAAATATCCTAGTACATTTCAATATATAGCAGGCCTAACTAACTCAGTTCAGAGCCCACATTTTTCACCTAAACGTGCTCGAATTACCGTAGCTAGAAATAGCATATCAAAAATAAACTATCTTAATACCAAACAATTAATTGATAATATTTTAAGAAGCTCATTGTTGGCGTGTGGAGAACCAAGTGGCCAAAAGCACTTTAACGGTGGCTCTTCATTTACAACAACCTATGAATCACCCTCCCGTCCTCATCCCCCTCTCCAAACACCTCTCCCCTTCCCCCCCCCACCCCATGCCTGAGATGAACCGTTGGACTTACCGTGCAAACTGCGTAGGATCCTTAGAAATTGGGTCCAGCATCATGGTCTTGAATAGGAAAAAAAAATCTTTTTTTTCTGCATTTCATGTCACAGAATTCAAGTAGCGAAAACTTCTTTGTCGTTTTTCTTCAAGTTTATATATGAAATTAATTTGATCGACAGAAATTACAAGGAAGCGTTGGAAATAACCATATACTATTGCTTATGTTTCAGAAAATATTAAGCTATCACACAGTTCAAGGACTTTTTCAGCATTGAATCTAAATTTACATGGTTTTAGAGATCAACTAGAAATGAAATAACTATTCTACCATTCATTATAAGATAATCGCGCATTACATTTTACGCCTGACGCTTAAATACCACCAGTTTTTGGGTGTTTGATGGTGAAAATACCGTGGTGCTTTCAAAATGGCTTTTGAGAAAGGACTTTATCTGCCAATTCATAGAGTATGACGGTCTCCCTATATCCTCTCTTGCACGCGTTTTGCTTTCTACATCCTCAGAGACGCGTAAGAAAGCAGATAATGCAAGACAGACTTCACATCGAGGCTTTGTTACTGCAGTAGAAGTAAAAGTTTTCCAAGCTACGAGCATTACACCTATACTTGCTTGTCTTCCGCAATTCCTCCCCCCCGCACGCCGGTACCAGGGACGCCTCAACGACTCTGCGTTACACACACGCACGAGCAAAAATATCTGGCAAGAATTAAAAAACTGTCAATCGACAGTCCCGTGCCCCACCTCGCTTCAGTGCGTTGTATTGCTGCGCCAGGACAGAGTTGAGAGTCATGGCTTTGAAGGACCTGTAGAAATAGGGTCGGTCCTGCTCAGTCTCGTCTTCGGTGTCCTCCTGCTGGGGGAGGTGGGGCTGGGCGCCCAAGGAGGGATCGCGTACTCCCCTGGGGAACTCCTTCTCTGGGGGTGCCCGTAGGCTGAGGGTGGAGCCGCTCCCGAGGGAGAGCCCCATCATGAACTGCTGGGGCTTCTTCATGTCTGTACGAGGATAATCCCTTCAACGTCAGCATTTTGTACTCATATTACCGTTATCACAACCAATGCCAACAGACTGGCGCAGATATCAGGTTGTCTCCGATACCAAAATTAAGGAGAAACTGCCACTCGGCAGTGCACTTCTATGAACACATTAGGGAACAAATATTAAAAGAAATACAATATATCGAAGCTTATTTTGAAAGAGGACCGGTTAGTCCTCTAAGATGTTAAACGGTTAAATTCCACTACCGTACACGACCCGGTACAAACGACGATTAGGATCCATTTAGCTAAATCAAATTAAATATTTGATTTGATTTTTTTCACAATCTGACATCGTATCATTTTCCGATTCTGAAAATAATTAATAAGTGCGCCATCAGCGTATATGACACTGGTTTCGCTTCTCCTTAAATTTTGCCTGTGTAAATCGTGCATGTATTGCCACTATTTGTATCCTATTTTCATCGAAATATTGAGCAGGTATCCAGTTCGTAGTCATTACTTAAAATGCAAATCCTGAAACCATAAATCTTTGTTTACATCATATATTTTTTTATAAAGTGACAAGGAAATTCTTGGAGGCTTAAGGAAGCGTGGAAATGTTTGCATATCGGCTCGTTACTTCAAGTAAAATTTGGCCACGTTTGGGTACAACACAGACCTTATAACTACGGAAACACGTTGGGAACTCTAAACTCAAAACGGTTCAAGTAGCATTCAAATAGATTTTGTAGAACACTATGGTACTGCGAGCTGAGCGCTTCTCTGACGTCTTAAGGCTGCCAGCTGATGCTACTTCCTGTCAAAATTGTTCCCTTAAGCATTCACTGAAGAATTTATTCATGAGCCCTCTTACCAAAGAAAATGACAAGGTATAAGCAGGGAACTTGGTAAATCCATGAAATTTTTGAAGAATTAACACCATCTAAAGGTAATTAACTTGTCCATATTAACCTATCTTACATTACCGTATCCTAACTTAGCCATCAATTGCCCCTTAACCTAACGCCAGGCTACCGCAACTAAGGCACAACTTCTAGCTTAGGATGCCTTCTAAATATCCCGATGAAATGCGTGAAGATTAGATTGTAGATTAGAAATTAGCTGAAGCCATCCGGCCTACCACGTGAAATGTAATGGCGTAGCGCGTGAAGGTTTAAATGCATGCACCACGATAAAATCTTAACGCCTGGACGCGCGGAATCCAAGCAAACGTATTCTCCTGGCTGTTCAAGTTCAAGGTGTGTTATAAGTCTTCAGAAGATTCGGATCATTTAGATACAAAATTCAAATATTTCAGCGTTGACTGGAATTTGAACAAGCCACAAACTTAGACAACTCCGAGAGGTTGAACAATTACTGAGTGGCGTGTGTTGAGGAGGCAACAGGCGCGTCTGGACACTGCGAGACTTATTACCACTGCCTCATCGAGATGGTTCTTTTGTTTGGTGTCGCATCTTGTACGGACGCAGGACGGTGCGAGTAACTACACCACTATGAAAGATTTGATTAGTTTGAGCCTTTATCCACACCAAAGGTATTCCCGTAGAGAGGAAAGAGAAAAGCCCCATTTATTATGGAGTTGAGAGAACGGGAAGTTCACACGAACACAAGGTGTGGCTCCACACAAGGCACCCTGAGCCTAGAAGGAGCAATATCGAAAGAAATTTCAATAACAAACGAAAGAACAAACTAAAGTTCTTAAAGTTGAAAAATCGGAAAAGAAAAATAAACAGTTTTTCGATTTTACCAAAAGAAGGCCTCCCTAACCTTCAGCTCGAGATTAGATATCTCGCTTCTGACATCGTGGCTCAGAATTTCCCAGAGTGGCTAAATGTAGCGGCACTCATGACTGACCCCGCCAGTAGAGAGTTGATAGGTGGGGCAGTGAGCACGGTAGAAGAAACAAGGTAGGGTCAAACCAGTCTTTTTCGCCAACAGTGTCAATGTCGACGTCATGGTGGTGAACCAATAGCAGCGCTCAAATTGCATCTTGCAACCCTGCTAACACCAAATGTGGCACCACTATTGGCCTAATGACCTGCCGCAATGCTGACGTCATAAAATTTGTTTGAAATAAAGCCGTTCTATTGGCTAGCCGAACAAGAGGTGTAATTTCCCCATAGAAATGACTCTACCTCGTTTTCTCTACCGCGGCAGTGAGATCGCCACATGGGGAGGAGCGTCAGCACTCACCTGCCACTGCAGGCACCAGGGCCGATGCTGTGGGGTACCGTCGACGTTTACCCGAGGGCTCGGGCTGCATCGTGGGGGGCTGGGGAGAAGGAAGAAAATGACAAGGTATTAGCCGGACATTTGAAAATCCATGATATTCTTGAATAATCAACTACATCTAAGCTTAATTACCTTATCCATATTGACCTACTTTGCCGTTTGCCCGAGGGCCCAGGGGGAGAGGGGGTGCTGGGGAGAGGGATGAACAGAGAGATCATTATTTTTTGTTTTCATTGAATGATATTAGTTAGTTCAATAGTCCCTATCCACAACGCAATCTCAGGAGAAAAGGAAAAGGGTCCAATTAGAACAAACAAACATCGGCATCTACGGATGCTTTATTTCCAATTCAAGCCTGATACATATCACCTTGCACATTGGTTTTTCAAATGCCTTATAACTAACACCAGGACGCCATGACGCTTTCCCCCGGTCAAGACCGGTACCCATTTCAGACACCTGGGTAGAGTGGGGTATTGTGCTTAAAATTTTTTCTCCTATTCCCAACGGAGAAAATCGCCACCAGCGCCGATACTCGAACCCTCGTTGCCCTCACGGAGGCAGGTCCTAAAGCCACACGGCTATGACGAGAACAGACTAGAAAACGTAGAATCTTGCGTAGGATACCCTGCGCATAGAAATAGCAAATTAGGAAAAAAAAGGAAGAAAAAATGAAGAAAAAAGTCAGAAGAAGACATGGTACGCACATAAGACTGATGTCCCAAAGACCTGCCTACAGCTGGGGTAACCTATCATCTCCCTGGAGGTACCAGTCCCACAGCATAGAATAGACAGCACGAACCTAAAGCTAGCGCCTCGCTTATGCCCCTTCAGTACTGTTGACCACCACTGCACTTTAGATGCGTCGGGGCGGCTCATCTCACATGGCCTGCGACTGGGGGATAACTGCGGCCCATGTACATTCAAACTGTGGCCCAGGTACACCCAAACTGTGGCCCAGGTACACCCAAACTGTGGCCCAGGTACACCCAAACTGTGGCCCAGGTACACCCAAACTGTG
>JACJUY010000482.1:190133-206279 GCA_014220935.1 Platorchestia sp. MABIK | reverse complement strand
AACATCACTACAGCGATGCACAACACAAGCACAGAAATAAAATGAACTCATAGGCCTATATTGCAAAGCTCATTACCATTTACTTCCATAAATTGTTTGCAATCTAAAGCTTATTAATTGTATACCGTCACTTGATTTCAATCGCCGGAATTTACAAAAATTATTCCGTATATTCCGTATATAATTATTCCGTATTTATGGTAGATTTTAACTGGAAAAATTGAGAATATCTAAATTTGGAGCGAGGTAGATAACCTTTTATTTCAAACTTTAACAATCGTAAGTGCGCGTAGATTGTGCTTAACACTAGATTTGAAATTTCCTGCATTGTTAACTTTTAAAATGACTCCAGACATTGCCTTACGGCTACCAACAACAGGGTGACGCATCCAAACCGACCCATCATCAACCATGGTAAAATGATTGGAAGAAATTCGGAATTACCTCCAGGTGTGTGAATACAAATCAACAAACTTCTTGGCAACCGAAAAAAAATAAAAAAAAAATCCCGCTCAAATTGACCACCATGATTACTTATGGAAAAACAAAACTAAGTTCTTAGTTTTGCTTTACTGAAAAGCTTTGTATGAACTTGCTGATAAAATTTACTGGGATTCGGCAAGCACCGAGATCTGTGTCGCCTGTTGCGGCTGTCATTCAGATTAAGATCTGTGATTAGCCTATTGGTACGCCTCGTATGGTTTGTTTATAAGTACGCCCCGTATGGTTTGTCTCTCAATTAAGGACGTTTCATATTTAGAAATTTTTAAAATCCAATATGTAGTCATGCATCTCACTTATGATTCTTTTGGAAATAAACTGTTTTTCTTTCATTTTTATCTAACTACCTAAAAACACGATCCAGTGAAGATAAAACTGATGACATAAGCGCGGGGGAAACAGCAAACAACTCGGATGCTTGACTAATGTTCCCCATCGTGAATTCCGGGCGACAAAAAACTCTCACTAAAGACCACCAGATGTGGACGTCCAAAAAGTATATCTCTGAGGAAAAAATACCATTTTGATCAGTAAACTGGCGATCTTTTAGTGTCCGCATTTGCGTATCTGACTTACCTGCTTAACTAATTTACAGGTAAAAACTTGAGTACGTTCAGTTATCTACGATGGTTTGTTCATGGCCAGCAGACATCGTCCACCAGACATTTAAAAACGCAATAGTTTACGCGCCATTGCGTACCTATCATTGATTGTGGTAAATTAACCATTTTTATCTTGATTAACTGTGAACTTTACTTCTCTCCTAATTTTTCCTGAAGCAAAAGAACCGCAAAGCCACTCCTTCTAACAGCTCTTCGTATATCCTCAATCGCACCATCAACTTCAACGCGGGCAACCCTCGTTGCGCAGGGGGATCCCACGGCTGTATGTCCTATGGCGTGTATTGTATATATCCCCGTATATGGATATTATATAAGGATACACATATATCCTGTGTATAAGGATATATTAAATTATATATCCTTAAATCATATAAATCATTTATAAAATGATATGCATTGTAAATACACTCGTGCCTCACACAGACAACCACCATCGCAATACAAAACTTCACCGACATGTCCACAACCAAAAACGCACAGAAAAACTGTTATCTTTCCCCCGCTGGGAAAGCTTCCTTAGAAACGATTAGCAAAAATGTGGTATAAGATCAGATCAAACTGCGCGATAGGACGAAGACCAGCTATAAACAATTGAGTGGAACAAGACACTCCACGCTGCTCAGAGACCTTTATCTTCCGTCGCTTTGTAATCCTTTTTCTATCTCATTAGTCTACCTGTCACAAAAACTCGCCGCATTATGTGTTGTTAGTTTACGTAGCTTATTAAGTCATACAAACGTTTCGCCACGGGGACCTGAAATGGAATTAACGTCTCGGATTGGATCGCTTGAGCCGAGCGCGATAAGATCGTCTGCAGGGCACATGGCGGGCTGAAGAAAGAAACAAGCAAACAAAAGAAAAACAGTTTATTTCCAATAGAGTTGAAACATGAAATGTTTAAAATTGAATTTTAAAATATCTTAGCATTAACATCCTTAGTTGATAATAACACATTGGTATCGTAATACCCATGTAAAATGTCGAAACAAAAAGTGATTGACAGAAAAGCACAACAAAAATGAGTTCCTTTCGTTGCGTAATCTGACGTAGTGTGGGAAAGGGGAGGCGGGTAATACAGAATTTCTGTGTGGGCACAACACACGTGTGTGTTGTGTAGCTCATTCTTTACTCATGTACTCATGATGTTATTGTGTAATGAGGTTTTACGATGAACATATATTGACGGCTCCTTCCTACCATTGCATTGACTTACAAACTCAATATTCTCACCAACAGAAATTACGAACTAAAAGGAGATGTTACCATGAAATACACTTACTACACACCGCAAGTCATGCTGTAGTTTCGCTGGAACGTTCTTTTATTGCAAGTTACGCGCTATTTAGGAGAATATTTCTACTCACAAATTATGATGAAGAGCCTGTGCGTTACAGGCTTGCATGCAGCAGCGTGTCCGTGCCAGCCGAAAATTGCCGAAAATTTTCGTTTTCCGAGCCGAAAAGACCCAGCCGAAAATTTCGGGGGGGTGAGGCCAGGATCCCCGACAAATTATTTCCGTGGGGGGGGGGGGGNGGGGGGGGATCAGACATTAATTATCAGCAATGATTAAATTCTTTTACTTAAAATAGCGACTGAAACTAGCCCCCGTGGCCCCTCCCTGGCTGCTCTACTGAAAAGAATGTATTTGCAATGAAGTTGAAACAAAACGTAGTACACAACCATACAACATTGCCTCAACGTGTCGTCTTCCTTAGAGCTAAATCAGTCTCTATGATAGCCGTGGTCAACCTTGAATAGGCGATTAATACAGAAACATAACAATTTAAAGCAGAAACAGCTTGTCGGTGATATTTTCTGCTTTAGTCCACCTGTCTGCTGTCGACACCTCCACGCAGCAGGTCCAATCTATCATTTTAAAACGAATTTGCACACAACTCATAATTACTTGCAGTGCATTTTAAGATTGAAGGCTTTTTAAATGGACGTTTTTTTTCTTTTTTATTAATTCCTTTGGTAAATTGAGTTCAAGTCTGATTGACGCAGGCGGCGGCCACACCACTCCGCAATACAAATTACTATACGAGCCGCCACGCTGTCAACTCCTCCTCAACATAAAGGGAAAATTAACCTCTCTTATCCAGACTCCTGAAAACTGCCCGTCTCAATGAGGTTAATTTAAAGTTGTGCTAGCTAAGTGAATACTGCAGCTGTGCAGTATACTGTGAACTGTGTGCAGTGCAGGCTTCTGTGTGTACATACACAGTCATAGTGCAGTTACTGTTCATTCAGAGTGCAGTTACAGTACATACAGAGTGCAGTTACAGTACATACAGAGTGCAGTTACAGTACATTCAGAGTGCAGTTACAGTACATATAGAGTGCAGTTACAGTACATACAGAGTGCAGTTACAGTACACACAGAGTGCAGTTACAGTACATACAGAGTGCAGTTACAGTACACACAGAGTGCAATTACAGTACACACAGAGTGCAGTTACAGTACATTCAGAGGACAGTTACAGTACATACAGAGTGCAGTTACAGTACACACAGAGTGCAATTACAGTACATACAGAGTGCAGTTGCAGTACACACAGAGTGCAGTTACAGTACATACAGAGGGCAGTTACAGTACATACAGAGTGCAGTTACAGTACACACAGAGTGCAGTTACAGTACATACAGAGGGCAGTTACAGTACATACAGAGGGCAGTTACAGTACACACAGAGTGCAGTTACTGTACATACAGAGTGCAGTTACAGTACACACAGAGTGCAGTTACTGTACATACAGAGTGCAGTTACAGCTCAGTTACAGTGCAGAATAAATCGAGATAAAATCACGAAGCACCCCCTCCCCAGTCTATAGCGCACCCCCCCTCCTCCACCTCCCTCACGCCGAAGATAAGGCCTACTGTTCCTTATCTCAGGCGAGGAGCCGCACGTATATATATATAGCGGGGCGCTCTGCCTCCAGCATCAGTCAACTCATGGGACTTGTGCTGGCAGTAGGTGAGTGTGGGGAGCGGGTCAGCATTAGGTTGTCTTGTAAGAGGTGGCCGGCAGGGAAGAAAATCTTACAAAAATTGACGGAATTGATTTAATTTTTCCGCACATATCAGTAGGCTTTAGCATTTCCGGAAGCAGTGCGTAACATCTTTAAAACCTGCTCATTTTTGTTAGAAAAAAATGGTTTCGAATTTTGTCCTATTTAAGTCCAATTTAAAGGCTGTTTTAATCCAATCAAACCCGATACACATCACCTTGTACATTAGTGTTCCAAATGCCTCATAACTAACACCAGAGCGCAATGACGGTTACCCCCGGTCAAGCCGGTACCCATTACAGACACCTGGGTAGAGTGGGGAATTGTGGCTGAGTTCTCCCTTTTACCAACGGGGAGAATCACCGGGCGGCACTGCCGGGATTCGAACTGCCGACCCTTCTCGTGAAGGGCGCTCTAAACCACTCGGGCACGGGGATGGTTAAAGAATATTTCATTGTAAAATAAAAATCTCTACATGCTTGAACAAGATTCACCCAGGGGCCTACGTCCCAGTCCCAGGGCCCTACGATGTAACATCTAGCAAAATTGAGCATTTACAGACGAGCAGTTTTGTGGAGTGTGGGACGGTGCACAGCCGTGCAGCAACATTGGATCATCTTTATTTCATTGGTCAGGGTTGCTTCTTAATCAAATGCTTATGCGTGGGATCAGTTTCTTGTAATTACAGGGTCTTCTATTCATTCATTATAAAACTTGGTAATAGATATTTATAGACCCTCGTAGCATGACATGATTTTCAGGCGTCCATTGAGTATCCAACCTCTGCCCTGATTTGCTCCCGTCACGTCACTCGCTTCTACAGTCGCACGTTGTGAGGCAACGCTGACGTTCATCAACCGTTACATACATTTAGTGATACAGTGTCCCTCTGAGTTATCTTTAATAGAAACTCACAACGTTTATTCTTTTCATTTTTAAAGAGAGAAAGAAAAACGGTTTATTTCCAATAAAATTCAAACATGAATTGTTAAAAACATAAAAAACTACATGCGTGGTCGCAAGTTAGGTTATGTGTTGTCTTAAGAGAAGTTAATTTGACAGGCAGTGCTGAAAGTAACATGGTTCTCAAGCATCTCAATTAATTCATAACCAATGTGCAAATACCACTAACTAACTTTGCATTCTACCCTCAGGAATTACACACGACAACATGGCAGCGTACGACAGGATCATCACACTTGGCGTCTTCATTACCCTCATCACAGGTGAGATTAAAGCTTCATTTTTTTATCAGTTTCGCTTTTAGCCACAAATTTAAGTTCCCTCTGCTGTTTTTTATGTATTGATCATTCCATTTCTGCAATGGTGTAGCAATTACATAGTTACAAAGCTTCTTTTCCTAAGAGACAGTGATAACAGAAGGTAGTGATTCACGACAACAATACAGAGGCACAGCCAGCTAATTTTTTTTGGGAGAAGGGGGAAGGGAGGCATGGCCCCCGTAGCCCATCCCCCCCCTTGGCTGCACTACTATATATATATAATAGTTTCGCTTTTAGCCACACTGATCATACTTCCACTGAGATATACACAATAATACACTGATGTTTACTCCTGTGTGTGTGTATATATATATATATATTTATACTCCGACTCATTCACCTCATTCCCAAACAGTTCTCCCGCTGACGGTCGCTGCTCCCTTTCCGCAACTGTCCACGAACCTGACGGCCCCAGGGCTACGGGAGGACTCTACGCAATACAATGCCCACACCGCCCAACACTTCTACCCCAACTTCCCCGTAGGTTCCAGTTCCTTGCCTTCCCCACCTCCCCAGCTTCCCTTCGTACCTTCAAACTCCTCCCCAATGCAGACCCAAGTTCCTCTAGGGAGCTTTCCTCCCAATCTTTTCCCCAAGAACAACTTCCAGCCGGTGTACTCCAGTGACAAGCCCTCGAATACCGGGGAGAGGCAGCAGCTTCTCTACTACATCCCACCCCCGCCCCAACTCCCTCCTCCCTACGGGGTCCAGCTCCCCAACTTCTCCTCCATGTACAGGAGAACCCGCCCCTCATATACCCCATTCGTCCCTCAGCCTCCCTCCCCACCTCAACCCCCCTCCATGCCCCCTTTTGCTTCCCCTCCGCAACCTCCTCGCATCCCCTCAGCCCGGACCATGCCCTCCTCTCCTCCACAACCCCGGACCATGCCTCCCTTCCCCCCTCAACCCCGGACCATGCCTCCCTTCCCTCCACAACCCCAACCTGCCATCACCCGTCGGTCCCTCGTTGCCCAGGACAACAACCTATCGACAGCGCAGTCCCTCAAAGACCTCGTCACCGCCATCGTGGACCTCTACCCTGTGAGTAGCGGATTTTAACATCTTAAAGAATTTATTTACCACAAGCGATACAGAGGTGGATTGTTTCTTAAGTCTAGTACAATGGTCAAATTTGAGTATGGCTACCTGTTGGCCTGAATAAGTTCAGTAACTTCTAGGGCGTCCTATCATCAACATTATTCTAAGGTATACAATAACACTTCCCCTTATTCACTTAATCTAGTTACGCATTAGGCTGATCAATGAATTATTTCACTCGAGATTCGATGATAAATCTTATAAAATAGTTTACATGGGCTAGATGTTAACAGTATATTTTTCAGACCTGTCTATTTTATCAATAAGCGAAATATAATTATCCAGGCTTCGTCAAGCCTTCTAATCTTATCTATATGCGGAATAGAATTATACAACCATTACCATGCCTGATGAGTACTATAAAAACAAAAGAAAACAGAACCCGAATGGAAGCCATCACTCTATTGTAAAACAGTCTGCCCCATACTTAATCGTTTTTTAAACACCTTTATCATAAAAAACGTTTTTTAAGGGTAACTAAAGCATTTTAAATTGAACTGCGTTTTTGGATAGAGGTTCCGGTTCATGTTTTCTGATTTAACTGCGTTTCCGAGCAGAGGGTTCGATTAATGTTTCTTGATTTTTGAATTATTGAGAAGAAACTTAAAAGCAAACGTACACATTCAAAGAGTGTTGCCATACAGGCGTGTGAGAGGCACAGACTTGTTTTGTTGGTCTCAGGTGCATCGTAGCATTCATACTTCCAAAAGTATCATTCGTACTTCCAAAACTATTATCACTCGTACTTCCCAAAGTAGCATTCCACTCATTCATTCAAAAGTAGTACCCATACTTCCAAATTAGCATTCATATTTGTGCGTAAAAATTACGCTGACACGTCACAGGGTTTTTCTTTCTCTCTCTTTTTTTTTTCCTCTTTCTTTTCAAACGCAAATGAGGCGCGCGCGGCATCGCCACGCCCTCTGGCACGCAGGGAGTAGAAGCAAACAAGACTTGTGGTCACAAAGTTATATTAGAGCAATACTCTTAAAATTTAGGTAGAAATTATCGGCACACAGTGGACAGCTGTTTGGATATTGTATGTACATTATCTACATAACCTGCATGACATGAGTTATTTATATATAACCCTGCATGTAGCGAAGTGACGGGACTTCACAAGTCTCTTCATTTGATCTCGTATATATTTACAAGTCACTAAGTGCAAGTTAGAAATTGTTTTGCTAGAACACAACATTCCATATTAATTTTAAAATAATAACTTACATATCTTGATAGTAAGACCAAACGGATACACGACATCCGCATACAAATAATAAGAGAAGTATTGCTAATTAGGAACAGGCACTGCTGGCTCACACCTGCCGCAGGACAGCTGTTTTCTTCTGCTGATTACGACAATCCGAAATTTCGAGGCCCACATCCTCCACTCACGCTCAGTTGAGACGCACGTGTTTAGTCTTGCATAAGACAAGCCTCTGCACTCACGCCGTGACTGTCTACATGCCTCTCTCTACCTCATCTCCCACAGTGCTTATTCCTATCATAATCATTATTACTATGATGTTATAGTTAGCCCAAGCCCCACACTCCCATTGGCAATCTAAGTGGTACATGACATCAGAATCCCGTCTTAGTTTTGGTACCTAGGTGAGACGTTCCTTCACGTTGTCCCAACCCAAATCTTCACCTCTAGAAAATGAGGTGAGGTGCACGAGGGTAACGAGTAGAAGTAGCAGCAGAAGTAGAAGTAGTAGTACAAAGGTTACTGCACTTTGACAACATAGGACAAATCAATTATTATTATTGTTATTATTATAACCAGTCAGCTCGCAGTTACTTAAACATAGCCTTGTGCAGACTGAGAGGGTAGCGAGCTTCATGACACTAACAACGGACGTTCTTTTGCCCCTCAGCCCCTGGGCGCATCGAAGAAGCTGCTGAAGGCCATGTCGCAGCACCTGGTGCTGCCGTGGCTGCAGCACGTGCACGAGCTCGTGACGAGCTTCCCCATGCACGCACTCTACAACATCGCCGACCACAAGTACGTCGACTTCAGCAGGATCTGGTCCGGCAACATGACCAACGTGGGCTTCCTCACGCGCCTCTCGCAAGCCTTCCAGCTTCCCATGGACCACATCCTCGAGATCGAGTCCTTCTTCTACAACGCGACCATCAGCCTGCCCGACAAACTCGAGGAGGCCGCCATCAACGTGCGACGTTTCCTCAAGGAGTACAAGGAACTCGTGCCTGACCCCAGCACCGGCAAGAGTTTCTTCTTCCACACCATCAAGCGGTTCCTCTTCAACGGCTAGTAGGCGACCGCACTGCCTTCTATAGTCTCTTCAAAAATCTCCTCCATGTTTATTCTCATCAAAAATTTCGATGTATATTCTCATCTAAGATTTCCATCAAATAAGTTAGCAGAGCTGCTTCGTGCTCTTCTAACCCTCATCTTCGTTAGAACAATTGCCACACATTTTACTTTTTGTAAATAGATCCCGTGCAGGAGGCAGTGTACAGCCACCTATAACATTTGTACAATTAAGACTAGTAGTCAGGATGTTGCCAAATTTAACGTACATATTTTACCCATATACAGAAAAACACAAAGCAGAACGATTTTCATAAGCGATAAAAACCTCAAAACTCCTTCGTTTTCGAGAAATGATGACCTGAAATAATTCTGATTCCCATAGGATAGCCTAAAGCGCGCGCCAACAGCATCCCCAAGAAGTTAGATTTTATTCATCGGCTGCATGGTAAGCCTTTTCCTACGGGAATCAAAAATTATTTCACGTCGTTTCACGAAAACGAAGAACTTTTGAGGTTTTCATGGCTCATGAAAATCGTTTTATTTTGTGTTTTTCTGTACATGGGTCACGGTAGCGGAAACAAGGTAGGTTCAAACCAGTCTTTTTCTCGTCGACGGCGTGGTTTTGCTGACGTCACGGCAACGAACCAATAGCAGCGCTCATATAGCACCTGGTAGCACTGCTACCCCCAAATCTGGCTCCACTATTGGCCTAACGACACGGCGGTTTGGTGACGTCACAAATTTTGATTGAAATAAAGCCTTTCTATTGGCTAGCAGAACAAGCGGAGATTTATTTTCTCCCATAGAAATGACCCTACCTTGTTTCCTCTACCGTGATATGGGTAAAATATATGTATCGAAATTTGCAATACCCGGTATACAATATACCTAAACAAACACATAGCAGCTGTGATGGGGCGGGGACTTGAAGAAAGATCCTCTCATTGAGGGCATATTGCTTCATTTCCCCTCCCTCCCCACACGCTCGCCACCAAGGAGCTGTAAAAACATATCATCTTAAGAAATAAACATAAGAGCCACCATGACGCGTCTCACTCCCCTTCGCTTCCGGCAATAGAAGCAAACAAGAACGACAAAACCTACTACAGTTTCCCACAACGAGTGGTTGCTTTTGCCACACCGCGAAAAAAAACGATAATTTAAAAAGATCAATTTGAAGATAACAAATTTCCGATGAGGATTACAACCCGGGTCCTATCCCACTCAGGGTCCTATCCCACTCAGGGTCCCATCCCACTCAGAACATTGCGGTGTTGGTTGAAGTAGAGCGCCTCTGTTGATGACAGCTAACGGTACTGATGGGTAAACGATGGACTCTCTCCTACTTCATGAGCTTGCTGCTCACTCACCTACTCCGTCTCCTTAGGGCAAGAAAAACATTTGTACAACATTGTCGTGCGATCTGATGACGGCCATCTGAAATGTCGAGACCCACGTACATCCTCCACTCACGATCAATTGAGACGCACGTGTTTAGTCTTGCATAAGACAAGCCTCTGGCTGCACATTTGCCGTGACACTGTCCGCATGCCTCTCTCCACCTCATTTGTTGACATGGGCCAACAAATAAAGTTCTTCCCTCTCATGGCAGCGAGAGAAGGAGCTTCACTCCTTGGTGTCTCCGATGCCGTCCGCGTAGATGCCGAACACGGCCTCAGCTTCTGGTAGGCAGGGCGAATCGTAGATTTTGCAGATGCGCGTCTCGCCGCGCCCTTTGCGCAGGTAAAGCCTGGAGGGAGGACTATTGTTAGGGGGGAGGGGAACAATAACACCATCAGATACTATTATATTCAAAATTAGTTCAAGTTTCTCTAACCACGATAAAGATTAGATGTTCCGAAGATTGATGATATAAGTTGGTTTTAGCCTCCTTCACCGTCACAAAAACATTACACGTCACATTACACGATGTAACGTCACAAGAACATTACAAGTTACAGTTAGATTCAAAATTAGTTGAAGCTTCTACAAGCCACAGTTTGAGTCAAAATTAGATTCAAGCTTCCCTAACCACGACAAAGATGTTCCAAAGAGGGTAAGATGGAAAGAATCATTCATTTAATAGTTTCCTTAAGAGCTTAGACTCCCCCCTCCTCTCACCAGCCGTGGAGGGCACCAAAATAAGCAACAAAAAGAAGAGAACTATCAAAAGAACACCCCCCTCCCCTCACTAATGGTGGTAGGTACCACAAGAAAAGAACACCCCCCATACCAGCAGGAGTCCCCCCCCACTCACCGAGTGGTGGAGGCGTGGGCCATGATGTTGCCCCCGATGGGCTTCTTGGGGTCCGCCGCAAACATGGACGCGGCGCCGTCCACCTGCGCCACCACCTGGTTGCTGATCACCACCGCCACCCCGAACTGCCACACGGCAGCAGTGAGGGAGCAGATTGACATGAGGTATTTGTTGCCATCAAAATGCATTTTTAAATACATTTTTCGCACGCCTAGAATTTCATGGGTCGGAGAACCACATCATCAACTTTCATTATGATCATTATTTTATAACTATTTTCAAACCAGTGCAGCCAAGTGACACGATCGCAGCAGCGACATTGTCAAGTCTGCCGGGGCCACACAGCTTGCAGAGCGACCCGGACCTTTACTAGCACCCGTACTTCTTCACAATAGCGAGGCAAAATAAAGTTTAAGTCACGGTGAGGACTAGGTAAACTGACCAGCAGCTCTTGCTAAGCTGCCTGCTAGTCAAGTCGAACCCACACATCAGCACCTCCGTCCCGTAACTGATGAGCTGGTCAGACCCTCAGCTCGCAGGGGCTTCCTCCCATGGGCACTTCATTTCTGCTCTTATTATGATTCAGTCACTTGCCTCACACATCCGTGTAGCTTCCATCCTACTTTTCTCCTTCCCATTGAACTGCGATTCTATACCATAGAGCAGCGGTTCTTAACCTCTGGGTTGCCAATCCATTTCGTTGGATCGCTTAGGGTTTGTGTAATATAAATAAAAAAAAACTTTATAACGTTCAAATTAATTTATTTATAATACTTATTTTATAAATGAAAGTTTTCTATTGCTATGGAGGCTTGGGTCGCGGCAGTTTCAAAAAAGGTTAAAAACCACTACCTTATAGCGTGCCTGGCTCCTTGCTCCACCACACTCTGCCACCACTCACCACGCAGCACCACGGCCAGGCACACCATTACATTGCTCACTGGCATGAGCTGATCGGGGAGTGGCCGTTCCTCCCAAAACCTGGTCTCCAATGCATATTTCCGTCCTTATATGCGGCACCCTCGCCTGCTTCACACAGAACACGCCAAGACTCCCGTACCTCACCTCTTTTGCTCACCAGCACTACTGTCGCTCCTCTGAGTGGACTGTGGGCTTCCTCATCCCACCCCCGCCACCCCTGATAGTTACCTGGGGGTTTGCTCACCCCACCCCCAGCACCCCTGATTGTTGCCTGGGACTTGTTCACCCCACCCCCGCAACCTCTGATAGTTGCCTGGAGCGTGCGCCAATCCTTACATTACACACCCCACTAACACCTACTGAGAACAACCGACAACCACCACTCCTAATAGTTGCCTGGGACCTCCCTCACCTCGTCAGCGAGACGCAGCAGCATCCTGAGGAAGCGCGCGAGATGCATCTGTCGCGCGGAGAGCTCCCCTCTACCCGCGTAGTCCGTCCGGTACAGGGCCATCGCGCTGTCCACCACCAGCAGGGCGTACCTGGCCCACGGGAAGTGAAGACATGCTTCATCAACACTGCCAGCTCGTACATACTATAATACACGCTGCTCTAGCTCTCGAGCATCCATGATGAATCGCCCTTTCCCACTGAACTGATTCTCTCCCTAAGAGCGTGCAGCACCCGCTAAGGTGTTGTGCTTTTCACAAGAAAACGCCTGATCTGATCCCACTTAGAACATTGCAGGGCAGTTGAGGCCGTCTTCCTTTCTCGCCTCATTGAGCACTGTACACGGTCTAAATTCTATCACCTGTTATGGTCACAGATAGTGACTTCTGCAGCGATACTCCAGCCCTCCTGACATGAAAGCTCTCCTCCTCCCCCACAGGACTAGCCTACACCTCACATGCTACGGTAATGGGATCTGCTCTCAGCCAACCTCTTCTTCTCCCTTCCCCCAGTTGCTTCAGGCAACACACAACACTGAAGGCAATCCTAGCCTCTACCTGATTTGAGCCAACCTGCTACTTCCCCCCACCTGGCCTCAGCCAGCCCTCCCCACTTCTAGCCTCAGCCTGCCCCCACCTGGTCTCAGCCTCCTCCCCCCCCGCCGGGCCTCAGCCAGCCCGTTCCCCCNTCCCCCCCCCTGGCCTCAGCCAGCCCATTCCCCCCACCTGGCCTCAGCCATCATGGCGGCCGCCTGCACGAGCAGCTGGCTCTGGTGGTCGCTGTTGTAAGCTCTGGCGTAGGCGACGTTGTCGAGCACATCGGAGCCGTTGAGGCCGTAGCGCTCCGACGTCGCCAGCAGCCGCTCCGGCCGGAACGTACCCTCCGTGTCAATGTAAAGGCACTTGCCCTCCCCCCCACCCATCTCCAGGGGCAGCTGTGGAGGTCAAAAGGACAAGACATAGTGTCAGCACACATGGAAGGTAACAAATGATAGGGAATTTTCCAACATCCCCTTGCCCATCTCCAGGGGCAGCTGTGGACGTTGAAATAACTGGTGCAGGACGGAGTGTTGGCGCATATGGAAGGGAACAAATAATAGGGTATATTCTAACATTTCTGGAACTCCATCACAGCTGTGGAGGTTAAAAGGGCACGTACAGGACATAGTGTCAGGAGACATAATACGTAACAAATGATAGGGAATCTTTCAACGATCCCCTAGTCAAAGGGGCAGCTGTGGACGCTAAAATAACAGGTACAGGATGGAGTGTTAGGGCACGTTGAATGTGACCAATGATAGGGAATATTCCAACGTCCCTCGTACTCCATCACAAACGAAAGAAGGCAGTGCAGAAATTCTCAGTCCATCACAGATGGATAACTTAACCCGCGGATGCACAGTGGGGTCAAAATGACCCCAATTGAATTTAAAAAATTACCCCAACAGTGACACAACCACACATGACACGACACAACATGACACACCACACACCTGACAGGTGACGGCGAGAGTGTGGCAGAGCTGCGTCTTGCCCGTCCTGAACTCCCCGAACACCTCCGTGATGGAGCCCGTCTCTATGCCGCCCCCCAGCAGCTTGTCCAGCTCCTTGCTGCCAGTCGTCAGCTGCCACAGTAGAGGATTTTAATGATTTTAGCAGTACATTATTTTAATGATTTTAGTAGTACATTATTTCAATGATTTTAGCAGTACATTATTTTAATGATTTTAGCAGTACATTATTTTAATGATTTTAGCAGTACATTATTTTAATGATTTTAGCAGTACATTATTTTAATGATTTTAGCAGTACATTATTTTAATGATTTTAGCAGTACATTATTTCAATGATTTTAGCAGTACATTATTTCAATGATTTTAGCAGTACATTATTTCAATGATTTTAGCAGTACATTATTTTAATGATTTTAACAGTACATTATTTTAATGATTTTAGCAGTACATTATTTTAATGATTTTAGCAGTACATTATTTCAATTATTTTAGCAGTACATTATTTTAATGATTTTAGCAGTACATTATTTCAATTATTTTAGCAGTACATTATTTTAATGATTTTAACAGTACATTATTTTAATGATTTTAACAGTACATTATTTTAATGATTTTAGCAGTACATTATTTTAATGATTTTAGCAGTACATTATTTCAATTATTTTAGCAGTACATTATTTTAATGATTTTAGCAGCAGTAAATGATTCTAGCAGTAGCAAATGATGTCAAGCATCACTGTTCTCACGGATATATGCACATTAGCACAAACATTTGACAAAGCAAGCCCCATCCCTCAGTGCTGTGCCACACCAGAAGGCAGCCTGAGAGCACCACACCCCAGCCGCAGTATCAGCTCCAGTGAAAGCAGGAGCATCAGGCCTTTCAAAAAACTCTGCACTATTATTGTCATTATTGTATCAACTCAGGACTTGCTTGCCACAGCAAAAGCAATCTCAATACAGCAACAAGAAGGGGCTATTTAGTATGGATTTTACAAAGCAAGGAATCTGCGTGCAAGGTATTTTCCATCACAGTATACTCAGTCCAGATTAGATTTGATTATTAGTTAGTTTAAGCCTCCCTATCCACAACAAAAGCGATCCAAAGAGAGGAAGGAGGAAGGCACCATTTAGTGTGGAGTTAAGGGAATGTGGAATCTATGTAGAAAGGGCATAGAAACAGTAAGTTGAGAAAGAAGATTATGAAACAAGATTGATATTGAAGAAGAAAGTAGAACGTGCTCAAAAACAGGACAGCAGTGAACCGAAAAAAGATGGTCCTTAACATAACAACATTTCATTTCACCAAAAAGAAAGCCTACCTTACTTTCAGCTTGGGCCCTCACATTTTCCCCCTGGGAGTGCTAGGTATACTCAGTGCAAGGAAATGGCAGGTTAGGAAAGAAGAAAAGGAAAGAAAAAAGGATAGGGGATGAAGAAGGTAAGGCAACTAAAAAGGAAGCACAGATAGAGGTCCCAAAAGCCTGATTTTGGCTGAGGTAATTAAAAACATATCCACTCTCTTCCCAGCAGGGTGTCTAGTCCTAGTTGATGTGATTTTTCTTTCATTGAACTCTAGTGATTGCTTCATTGGCTCTCCCTTATCTCAGTGCACGCCATCATTGCGTTAAAAGATTGCACAAGTTAGTCATTAAGATGGAGTTGAATTCAAAAGTGTTATCACCACAGTTGTTGATTTTCAAATTTGGAGTCTTCTACAAACCAGGAGACACAAGACCAAAATAGCGCAAAAATAGAGCAGCATGCAGTCTCTCATGTCTCACCTGAATGATTTCCGAGCGCTTCTGGTGGAACTCTGTGGCTGTGGTGAAGCCCATGGGCACAAGCTTAGCAGCCTCAGCCAAGATCTTGTCCGCCTTGGCCTCACTGATGCCCTTGATGGCCAGCAGGCTCTTCTTGGGGGCAAAGGCCACAGCCTCCACCGTGCAGTAGCCGTTCTCCTCCAGCTTCTTGACATCACTGGCTGAAATGCCGTGTTGCTGCAAGGGTGAGAACATTGTAAGGGCCGTGTTGCTGCAAGGGTGAGAACATTGTAAGGGCCGTGCTGCTGCAAGGGTGAGAACATTGTAAGGGCCGTGCTGATGCAAGGGTGAGAACATTGTAAGGGCCGTGCTGCTGCAAGGGTGAGAACATTGTAAGGGCCGTGCTGATGCAAGGGTGGGAACATTGTCAGGGCCGTGCTGCTGCAAGGGT
>JACJUY010000482.1:162415-181175 GCA_014220935.1 Platorchestia sp. MABIK | reverse complement strand
CTCACCATCTGGGGCCAACGCTCACCAGCTGGGGCCAACACTCACCAGCTGGGGCCAACACTCACCAGCTGGGGCCAACACTCACCATGTTGGGGCCCAATATTCACCAGCTGGGGCCAACACTCACCAGCTAAGGCCAACACTCACCATGTTAGGGCCCAATATTCACCAGCTGGGGCCAACACTCAGGGACCCAATATTCACTACACTCACGGTAATCTTCGTTGGCTTTTTCTTCAAGAAAGCTCTGCAGGGATCTGAACTGCTCGTCCGAGTCAGGCGAGTAGAGGTCGCCCCCCGCGTCCTGGCAGGCCTTCAGAGCTTCACACCAATTCTTGTCATCCTTCACCACGTACAGGCAGCCGATATTTTCGCCCTTGTCTTGGAATGGGCTTGTGCAGGAGGTCTTCTGCTTTGGGGCTGCGGGAAAGCTTCGATTACGAGTTGAAGGAGTTTCAATTATTTAATGAAACCATGAAATCAACAACAGCTAGGAGTCATAAGTTCTGAGGGTCATGACAAACCCTCATGTTGAGGTCATGAGGGCAGTCGATCGGTCTAGTGAGCAACTAGGTTGAGTGAATTAGGTTGAACATAATTGTACACCTTAAAATAGCTGTGATGCTGCGATGCCCTAGAAGTCGTTTAACTTATTCAGGCCCACAAGTAGCTGTACTCAAATGTGTCCGTCGTAAAAGACTTAAGAAACAATATACTCATGCATCGCTTGTGGTTAATAAAGTGTTTACATTATTTAAGAGGTGAAATGAAAGTAAATCTCAGAGGGCAAAGTTAGCTCTGTCTCTAAATGGTAATTGTCTCTAGTGTCGAGTGTAGACATCCTGACTATCTCTAGAATTATGGCTTACATGCGGACTTCATATTCGAAAAATCACATGTACATACTCGTATTTGTGCTACACTTATTGCGAGTTTTCATCCTGAAAATGAATAGCATAAGTAGAAAATAACACATGATCGAATCATTGCTGATAAGTTTGAAGAGCGTCCAATTGTAGATTTGGTAGAATCAGAGACCCATCTTTCGTACCGGCGAAAATATTTTTGTCTAAGGACCAAGTAGTAGAACCAGAGTCTCCGTATTTATAAACAGATCCCCTTTTTAAAACGATCTCTAAATTGTAGAGTGAAGTGAAGCACGAACGTATTTCCACCCTGTAATGTAAAGGCCTGTTGACACGATCATTGAGTGCGCACGTGAGCAGTGAAGAGAGGCCCAAGCCCTGCCCACTTGCTCTCACTTCCGGCGCATTTAATTGCTTAGTGACAGTGCGGCTGTAATGACACTGACAAGCCATGGCCAACGCCATGAAAACGAGCATAGTCCGCACTGTCACTGAGCAAGTAAATGCGCCTGAATCGAGAGCAAGTGGGCGGGGCTTGTGCCTCTCTTCACTGCTCACGCTCGCACTCAATGATCCTGTAAACAGGCCTTAAAAGAGAAAAGCAAGGAGTGGAATTTCAACCTACTTTTGGTCACGAAGCCTCCCTCCTCACACACTTCTTCTTCACACTTTTCGTTGGGGCGCGTTTCCCCCAGGGGAGCTACGGTGTCGTCGTAACGGAAGCAGCCTGGGGAAACAATGAATATTCTGTACATAGAAATTGATTTTTAAAATGAAAAGCAAGGCAAAAATCGATGTACGTATAGTCATTTTATTAACACAATTAGTAAAGTCTTGCTTTTTTCCCTTGTTTACCATTTTAAGAATCTGATGCATTAATGCGGATGCAATATTTTACAAATCTATCTTTTTCCGCACAAGTTGATACGAGTTATCATGCATAGGGTTTTCAAATGTCTTATTAATGCCATGGCACCATGATGAAGACACTTGGTCGAGCCGATATCCATTTTGCACATATGGGTCGAGTGGGCAATCGTCGCTATCTTCTTCATTTTCCCAAAGAAAAGAAACACTGGGCTCATACCGGTCTTGAACATACGGGTCTCTCCCACACAAGCGAGCGCATTGAAGCAATTAGAATATAAGTTATATTGTAAGTTATGGAGGCTTAAATTAACTACTACGCTGCACTACAGGCCTCACCAGACACCGCAGGGGTATAAATGTGATGCATTTAAATGTTATTGATCTTTTACAATCACACGAAAAAAAATGTCGCTACTATAAAACTCTCGCAAAGTAAACACCGTTTAGCAGCTGACAGAGAATGAAAAATTACTAGTGAGATTATGGGCCATAGTTTAGCAGACGATCTCATGATCATATTAAAGAATGGTTGACAGCTCAAAAAATTCCGGATGCTTCAGAGAATTCGAAGCAGCGGGCATTTCCTGCGAAAAAATAAACGAAGCTAAACGAGGGTTTGTACGCAAGGAATTGTAATAAGCAGCGATTAAAAATGTGAACGTAAATTAACGGTTCTCTTGTTAGTTGATGAGTTGTTTGAGTCCATACAATGTTCAACCCTGTTTTCCAGTTAGAATGGCGTTTTTGTTGTCCGAAGATTTTGGGTTTTAAATTTTGCTGAAAGCTTAAGTAAAAAAGCTCGTCTAGTCTCATTAGTTTTTTCAGGGTAGTAGTAGTATTTAAATAATTTATCAATGTTTTTAATAGTAGTACGGGATCGGTTCATGACATAGAACACATTTTGAAAGGTAAAATTACGAAGCATGCTAAACTTGTTAATTGATAATTTTTATTCCTATGAATGAAAGCTTGATCGCTTCAAGACGTAGAACACATTTTGATGTGTAAATTACGTACAATGCTAAGCTTGACACATGATTATTTTTATTCCTATGAATGAAGAGAGGAAAAATTTAAAAATTGGGTCAAAAGAAATTGTTTCGCGTATTCATGAGTATTTTTTCATGCGCACGATATCCGGACACATTTTGAGAAAGTGTTTACCTTCGGCGGAACGCGTTACCGGGCGCCATGGCTGTTAACGGAGTTTTCTTTTTGTATCATGGTGATTCTTCGTTCAAAGTGGAATCAAAAGGACAAAGTAGAACAAAAAGGTGAAAGTGCAATGCAAAGACTGTTTTGCGTGTGAAAGTGTTCATGGTTTCTTAGTGAACGCTCGATGGCAGCAGAGTGATCGCTTGTTTTCGTCTGCCAGACACAATGCGCCGCTACGGGCACGGTAAGTACAGCAAGTCGGCGTTTTTAAGAATATTTTTATTTCCATCTATTATGTACTTAGTTATCCAACGGGGGAAAAGCGTACGGTAAGTAACAATTACTTCGGTGTTCCATGCCAAAAATATGCACGGTAAGTAGCAAGTAATATTTTTTTGAGCTACAGGTTTTAGAGTAATATTTATAAGAGTAATATTTATTAAAGTAATATTTATTAGAATAGCACTACTTTAATAAAAATTACAATACTTACTGTGGCTTTTCTACCAATGCCAATAGGAAATAAGGCCCTTTGCATCGAGAAATTTTTTTAAAACCGAATGTGTTGAGTCAACTCTTGTATAAACGTTTTGGAAATGTCGTGTTTTTCTCCTTGTTCTTTCTTCTCGTGTGCCACTGCGGCCCCTGAGAGCGTTGCGTTGCTGCAATTGCCCGACTCCCTGCAATTGCCCGACTCCCTGCAATTGCCCGACTCCCTGCAATTGCCCGACTCCCTGCAATTGCCCGACTCCCTGCAATTGCCCGACTCCCTGCAATTGCCCGACTCCCTGCAATTGCCCGACTGTGGCTTCCCAGCAATTTCATATGAGGCCTGTGGTTACCACCGTGTGACTCGCTCTGACCGAGCAACGAACGCAGATCGCAGGAACAGGTCGCTGCAATTAATGGCCACCGTACGGAGCGCTAATTCTATCATCGGAATCTAACCTAATAATATCCGTTGTGTGTTAATTTAAATATTTAATTATTTATCTGTTTATTTATATCCTTACTTATGTATTTGTTTAGTGTCCGCTTCTTCCATTTCTCTGTCACGCTCACAAGGAGAGTTATAATGACCGTATCTGTGATACAATTTTTACCATTGCACAAATGCAAGGATATTTTAATCGCGGGTGTTGTTAGAATGGATACATTTGTTTGTCATCAACATCTCAAAAATTTGTTCATGAAAGGTATTGAATCCCGTCATTCTTGATGGGCTGTGCACACTCGTATTCTACATTAAGGAAAGGTAACTTGAAGGTAGAGTAACACCTGCCGTAGAGGACTGTAGGAATGGCGTGCTATGATGTGACGCTCGACTCCGTGACACCCGGCCGGTCGTGAAGCTGTATTCGCGTCAGATGACCAGCAATTCAACAGAGCCCCGATACAATATCTGTTGTGCCCTACCCTGCTTTGTGTACATATGTGAGCTGACAGCAGCGGTATTACCCTCTCGAGCAGCAACAAGACGTAGAGGCAGCGGTGCAAGCTCCCCCTTCACTCCGAGAGATGCACGTCACTCACCAGTGAAGCTCTGCCTGATCATGCACTTGGCCCCACTGAAGCTGCCGCTCTTCTTGGCGTTGGCCTTCCTGACGTGCCGAGGACCCCAGAGGGCGCAGGAGGCGCCGTCATAGCACACCATGAGGGGCCAGTCCTGCACGGCCCCTCGGGCGGCACACAGCGTCCAGCTGACGGCCCCGGCCGTCGCGTCCGCCCCCTGCAGGGCCCCCTCGTCCTCCACTGCGGCGGACAGCCACAGCTCCGCCCTGCGCTGCTCTGCACTGCACACGCACCACAGCGCCACCACCACCGTCGCCCGCAGCATGGCACGCAAGGATGGCGTCCGCTTGCTGGATGTGGTCAGGCTACGGGGTTGGGGGTCCCCTTACTGAACTTGGTCGTAGGCCTGCTTACTGAACTTGGTCGTAGGCCCGCTTACTGAACTTGGTCGTAGGCCCGCTTACTGAACTTGGTCGTATGCCCGCTAACTGAACTTGGTCGTAGGCCTGCTTACTGAACTTGGTCGTAGGCCCGCTTACTGAACTTGGTCGTATGCCCGCTAACTGAACTTGGTCGTAGGCCCGCTTACTGAACTCAGTGCTGCTGAACTATCGCTGCTGCCACCGCCTGCCTCACCGCCACACTGGACAGGTGGCGGCAGCTGGGCGGCCCTGTGATGCGTACTGGAGAGGGGAGCAGAGGGGGAGGTGCTTCATTACCAGGTATTTACGAGGGAGCAGCTCTATCGTGTAATGGAGGCTAATGGGTGCTTCTGATAGCTGGTGTTGGGGGTACTGCTGAGGGTAGCCTGCTCGTGCTGTGCTGTGCTGCTGTGCTCTGCACTGCAGCGTGGAACTGTCGGTTGGGAGCTGGTGAGGGCACCACAGACCCTCAGGTACATAGCTGCAGTCGCTTGAGTGAGCACCACGGTAGAGGAAACAAGCTAGGTTAATTTCTATGAGGGAAAATACATTTCTTCTTGTTCGCTTAGCCAATAGAAAGGCTTTTTTCATTCAAACTTTATGACGTCACCAAAACGCCGTGTCGTTAGGTCAGTAGTGGAGCCAGATTTGGGGGTAGCAGTGCTACCAGATGCAATATGAGCGCTGCTATTGGTTCGTTGCCGTGACGTCAGCAAACCTACACAGTCGACTAAAAAAGCAAATTTGACCCTACCTTGTTTCATCTACCGTGGTGTGCACTCAATCGCCCCAAGTGATTACCCTGCCGAGCGTCTTTATGCCCTGCTCTAATGCACCTCGCTGTATCTCACTCCCTGCTCGCCACCGGTCATTGGGAGAGGAGGGAAGGGGAAGGGGGAGCAGGGAGAGACACACGTGGTAGATGCGCTCGTACTGTACCCAGTCTAACTTTTTCGCCGCCTGCATGCATGTTTTTCGCCCCCTAAACAATTTAAGCGATTAAATCACTTAGGCGGCGAAAAGCATGCATGCAGGCGGCGAAAAAGTTAGACTGGGTATGTATGCACACACACGTAGTGTATGTATGTGTGCACAAGTACTGTGCGTATGTTTGCACACGTAGTGTACGTATGCACACGCACTGTATGTATGCACACGTAGTGTAGGTATGCACACCTCAGTGCTGCCGTGGTCACCGTGGCCGAGTGGTTAAGAACGCACCCTGTAAGGGAAGGTGTCGGCAGTTCGAATCCCGGCGCCGCTTGGTGATTTCTTCCCGTTTGGAAAGGGGAGAACTCAGCCACAATTCCCCACTCTACCCAGGTGTCGGAAATGGGTACCGGCTTGACCAGGGGTAACCGTCATGGCGTCCTGGTGTTAGTTATGAGGCATTTGAAAAACCAAGATAATATGTATCAGGCTATAGATTGATTGGAATAAAGCATCCTTTACACATCTGTGCGTGCCTCAGGGCTACCGGCATATGCAATACCTGCACACACCGTCGACTAAAAGCCTTACAGACAGGCGACATATTTGCAGCCTGGTCATCGCCGGCACTCATCGTAAACCTTGCAGCCTGGTCATCGCGGGTACTCAACGCAAACCACTTGGTCACTGGCAGAAGTACGTCGGTGTTCCATGTTATTGGTAGCTCCTTTATACGACAGCATTTGCATGAGTTTCTCTGCTGCCCCTCTGTGTCAGATGACGGAGTTAGGTGCATGGCACCTCCTCCATAGCGCAGAAAATAAGGCAACCACATTTTATGTTGAGCACTGTCAGATGACGCATAAAACTACGTACTGCTCACTTTTTGTGGGAGAGGTTCAGGATCTTGTACGAGCCATGGATTTCTATCTTTGAGGACAAGGTGATGAGCACACTTCCCCACTCGACACAGGTACATTAGAAACAGACCATCTCGACCGGAAGGACTCGCCAGTGCGTCTTGACGTGAATTTATTCAGAAATTCCTCATTTGGTATCACATGCTCTCAGTTGATTGAAGTAAAATTTCCTTCAGAGCAGCACGATGCTACAGAGAAGGTCAGCTGCTCCCTGCAGCGCTGGCGAGCTGAGCTGACGAAGGGGATCAGTAGGCATGTGACAATATGCTCCAATCATTTTGTTACAGACCTAATAATCACATACAGTACATAAATGCGTGTGTTTGTTATTTACACATCTATTTACACATTGTATTTAATCATATGTATGTGATTTATTACTAATCGCATACATACGTATGTGGGTGATTATAAGGGCTGTGAAAATTTGATTAGAGCATGTCACAGCCCTAGTGATCAGCTTGGCTGACCACACCGAGTAAATTAGTGGTGTAGTTGTTCCTCCTGTAATCTGGAACTAAAGTTGCAACGCGCGTTGGTATGTAGGAACTAGAGGGGAATGGAGTGAATGTGGGATTTTTTTTTTATATATTCTGGCATACACTGAGGCTGGAACGCAACCCGTCCCTCATCAGCCAGAGCCGCAATCACGAGCACGAGAAGTACTTTTCTCTTTTGGAGAACGAAATCATTTGCAAGCGACAGTGGATGGGCCGGGCGTTGTAGCTGCGGGCACAATCGTCAGTGGCTTCCTCTGTGAGGCCGAGTCTGCCTGAGAGTCTCTTCAGGGTGTGAGGCTCGCCGTGTGTGTGTGTGTGACGGATGTTATGACTCTTTACGCCGTCGTAGCGATGTAGCGAGCTACCAGAGTTCTCTAAGTTGGACTTACGCTATTCCCCTGCTACGTCATAAACTGCTCTCAGATTTTGTATCATAGGAAATTACATCTAAATGACGTAGCTAAAGCAGATGAATACAGCAATTGTTAAACGCTAAATGTCTTCTTTATTCATCTCACTCATGCATCATGTTGCTCTGTGAGGTTTTAATGATGTTTACCTCCAAATTCTCAGTTAATCTGTGAATGTTTTCTCTCTTTTAACGAGATCAGCCGATTCGTCGAATGCTTCCATTGAACACAAGAGAATGCTTCGCTGCGCTGAAAAGACTCAAATGTATGGACGACAAATAGTGGGGCGGAGTAATATCTCGTAATGTTGAAGGCTCACGTAAAATTTCATCATTGAAAAGTTTAGAGGCATACTTGAAAAGGTAGTGCAGTACAACTGTGCCGCGCGTCTCATTCATTCACAAGTCCATCAGGTTTTTTTTCCAGTGTTTCGGGCCTGAACTCAATTTACCGGCATTGTGAGAGTACACATAATCTCTCGTCCCGTCAGACAATAATGAGTGCGATCGATAAAACGTTGACTACGTTTGCATGGTTGCTCCAGTGGATTAGGTTAGGCTGGAAGTAGCAGAATTGCAAAACCCGTCTTTACTGCTCGATTATATTTGCATCCTTCCTAAAAAGCGTGATAAATGTAGCTGTACTATAATATTTTAACTTGTACGCCATTATCTATTTTAAATGAAGGCAGTGAAACCATTGGAATGGTATTCATTTTCATAAGAAAATGAGCAATTTACCTAGTGGTACACATGTGTACCAATACGTAGTCAACATGTTAAACTACACATGTATGCAAACATACACACACACTCACCCACACACACACACACAACACCCACACACACACAAGGGTCAAGTTGAGGCCCGCCTTGCCCCTGCACTTAACGCACTCGCCAGCACGCTCCCTTGTCTGCGGGAGTCCCGTCATCATCGAGTTAATTCAACGCCTTGAGTGCTTCATATTTGGGGCGGTGAAAGCGCCGCTCGACACGACGCACTCAGTCATCTTCGAAAACCTCTCTCATTACTTCACTCAGCGCACAAATTGCCTTCAGTGACCGAGGCACATTACCGCGAGGCATTTAGAGCTCAGTGGCCAGCGTTCGGACTGGAGTTCTTGCCTTTGGTCGACCGAAAGCATGCAGACGATCATGTGTAATACTGATAATGGCCTCGCTTTAGTGATGGACTTAACCTTGATATCGAGGCGGGCTTGAGTCACACGAGGGTGCATACAGGGGAGCGTGCGTCCAACGCTGCACCACCACCGAGCCCCCGTGATGCCATGGCCTCATTGCGTTCAGGGTATATTCCCCTAAATATTTATTATTTACCGAACTTTTTACCCCCTTACATGCTAGAACACAAAATGTTTAACGTTTAGTTATTCCCGACCGTGCGTCATATGTAACACCTGGATATTGCATCTCGTATAGTTTACTTGAACACTGTTTTCCTGGCGCAACGCAGCTCTACGCGCATGTGTGTGTGTCAAATGAAGTACGCTCAGAAGCCGTCACTGTCCCACACGCTCTTACATATTTCCTGTGGATGGAATTCATGGCTCTGTGTTCGAAGTCTTTCATTTCCTCCGTTGCTCTCTTGCAAACATCAAACTGAACTCTGGCCGCTTCATCCTCCCTGTACACACACGCGAGTTTTGGCCTCACTTGCTAGGTACAGTATATGTCCGTTGCTGCCGCCTTCTATAAACTGGATAACTCAACTCAACATGATGACTTCAAATTTATGAGCATTCCGATGTCTTCATTAGGCAAAAATTTAGGAATCGTAAGAAACAACACGTATCTAAAGCGTTCATTTGAGACAGTTTTAAGGCAGGAATTCTTGCTTCAACTAAAAAAAGCCGCATATATGACGGCGGACTCACTCGACTATGTAGTATAAGTGCACATTTAATGCGGAGACATTGGGGGAAGTACAAGAAATGCGCGTGAAACAACGGCTGTGATGGAGCGTAGGCCAGTGACAGAGCCGCATAACTTAACAATAATCCCTCACATCACTAGTTCCTATGTGCGTACGCTCGCATTTCAAGATAAGTGCGCATTAACGAGAGTGTTTGCCACAATGCGTCACTAGGATTATGTTTTCTTAGTTTCTTGTACTTACATGCATTGTTAAAAGCAGATTAACGCAACGAAGGGAACGCATTTTTGCCTCTCAGTCATTTGTTTCGACAGTTAACATGGGTACTACGATACCCATGTGTGAATATCAACTACGGATCTTAATGTTAAGATATTTTAAAAACAAAGGTTTCATATTTCACGTCTCAACTTTATTAGAAATTAACTGTTTTTCCTTTCATACGAGGGTAGGGGTGGGCCTATTATGAAGGCTCGCGTCGCTCCCACTAGTGTGGACACTGAAATTTTGCACGAGTTGAACCACGCTTTATGTGCTCGTCGTAGCCGTGTGGTTAAAGGACCCGCCCTTTCGTGAAGGTGTCGAGGGTTCGAATCCCGGCGCTGGGTGGCGACTTTCTCCGTTGGGTATGGGGGAAAAATTCGAAGCACTATACCCCACTCTACCCAGGTGTCTGAAATGGGTACCGGTCTTGACTGGGGGTCCTGGTGTTAGTTATGATGCAATTGAAAAACCAGTGAACAAGGTGATGTGCATCAGGCTTGAATTTGAAATAACGCATCCTTAGATGCCGATGTTTGTTTGTTTTACTCATTGCTTCAGGGTACAGCCGAAGCTTTTGTTGGCAATGGCGTGATGGATTTCTCCTCCTCTCACACGAAGTGGTGAAACGCGCGCTCATTGAGCACCAGGCTCTCCTAAGTGCCTCCAATTATAACACGAGCCAAAATATTTGAACTTTGTGTCTATTGCTCTGGAAATCGTAGTGCAACTAGTGCATGGATTCCAAGTTCCCAGGTTCCCGAGCTGTGTCATTACATACGTGCTGTGTGTCGTACATTCATTACAGATCTACAATAATTGAGACGTTTCTGGACAGAGGTTTAAAATCGGGCCCGGTATTTGGCTTTGTGTACATTCTTTTACGGACCTGAACGAGATATTTATTGCATACAGGAGGTAGTACTCATCTTACTATGTCTTTAAAAATGTTTGAGACTCCTGCTCTTGCGCATGTGAGTGGATATGCCATGTAGAGTTCTCCCGCGGTAGGCGCCAGAATTAAGTATAGTTCTCGTTTGAGAGTCCTTGATACCTGCTTTCTATAATTGCTATATCTTGGTGCTATTTTCTACTATGTCCGTCACTGTTATCACACATGTTGGATCGGGGGAAGAAATCTAAACGAGAAAGCAAGAAATGCATTTTAATTTAAGAGACATCCGACACCCGTTCGCATTTAACATGTTGTTCACAAGTTCTTCATAGTTGTCAGCCCTATGATTACCTAGGGAGTTTAGCGCTACATGAACAAATGAGTCCCATGCTGCAACTCGAGTGGTGGTAGGTTATTGCGCAACTACCTGTAACGAATCGTTAATCTGATCTCCGGTACTACGAAAGTGAGGGCATTAAAGTTTAGCGTCAGTTTTCTCGGCACCAAATTTGTCTTTAAAATTACTGGATTCCATCAGAATCATGGCGATTACTTTAAGTAAATGCTTGATGAGGCCAAGCTGAATGCGAGGGACAATTGAAGGAAGGGTAATCTGAGTTAAAAATGTCTAATCTGATTTTAACAATGAGATAAATCTTCTGTGGATGTACCAAAGGCAAGTTACGTAAGACCAACTCTGTGTGAATCATTCTCTTGCGGGCCACAGTATGACAATTCCAAGATTCCTGTCATCACAGCTCTTCCGCAGACAAAAAGAACACATATTCTACGTACATTCTAGCTGTAGCCCAAGATGTGAAGAAACTGCTTCGAGATCCCCACAGATATTCCCCTTATGATGCGAGTAATGAATACAAAAAACTTCAATTGAGTCCTATGTCTCCGTCGTGCCAGTTACCAATTTGTGCAATGTGAGTCGTTGGTGTTTCTGTTGCCATTGTGTAGCAACCCAGTTCAACTTTTTCGTCGCCTGCACGCATGTTTTTTCGCCGCCTAAGCGATTTAATCGCTTAACACGTTAACTGCGATGGGTTAAACAGAAGTTAAATATTCAATTCAAATTTAAAGTCAATTGTGCATGGTAATCAACTTTGAAAATAGCAAACATCATCTGGATCGGGCCTTTATTTAGCTATCATTAAGTATTTTTTTTAAATGAGTTAGTGACTACAGGTGGGTCAGCTGCACTGTAAAAATCACCTAAGTGACCACCGGTGGGTCACTTCGCAGGAAATGTGTTAAATCGCTATGGCAGCGAAAAACATACATGCAGGCGGCGTAAAAGTTATACTGGAAAGACAGCCTAGTAGTGCTTGCATCGATGTCTGGCCTCCATTCATTAGGCCAATGGCGCTCGCTTCTTAGCTGATTCACAGAGCCATTTACTGGAGTACAGATACCAGTAGCGTTCTCTTCTCTGTTGCAGACAGCTAAGGCATCACGGCGCTCGCAGAAAGATTGTAAATTTTTGTGCCTTCATCTAGTGGTTTCATTGTTGTGCTCTGGAGCCCAAAACTTCTGTATTCGCTTTTCACGATGACTAATCCCTCACCAAATCATTCAATCTCTTTTGATTTATCAGTTAGATCCTCTTTTCTTTAAACTCATCCCCGCACGTTTCAAGCTCATTGTTCTCTTCCTCTTCAGCGATGATTCATCTTCTGTAACGCTCTACCTGATGGAGGGAATAGGATTTGTATCTCCTTATTATGAGGGGCTAGTCTTATAGCTGATTCATAATATGGTTTCATAATTGTAGTGTAATTATTGACGTGTTTTCACTTGAAAATCTTTTGACAATTGTCACACAAAAGTAGCATTCAGAAACAAGATTTGTTGTCTTACGCCAGGGTATAGCAAAAGACAAACCCATTCGTTAACCATTTCACGTTTGCGTTAGTCAGCGTAACGCAGTAAAGATTTGTGAGGTGCCCAGGGGTCATCTTGACCAACTTTCAAATCAAAATAATTTCCGTGTCCTGTTTGTGTAACTAAAGTGTATGTTTGTAACTCAGGAACCTGATGTCATTAAGCAATTCAGATTCCAAATCTGGAGATAGCGTACTCAGCTTAGCAAAACTCAAACCCTTTCCTGCATCCTTTAAAAAGGGGAATGAACAAATTTTCCTCCGAAAAGAGCACCAATATGAAACATGAAGTATAAAACAAAGTACTCCCATTAGAAAAGTAAAATTTCAGTAAAAATGAAATGGTTGCGTTAGACAAAAATGGCATGGCATACAAGCGTAGTTATTCAGTATTTTGAAAGTTTTGGCAATTTGGTTTATGCCTTATCTGGTACTCGGTGCAGGAAAGAACTAATTACACGAGTAGCAAAACCTTTGTTGACTGGTGTTATCAGCTCTTAGTTCACTTCAGGAGTCCCTAGCTCCGCTCAACACACTGTGCAGGTGTTGGCAATTGATCCAGGAACTTCCTCGTCTTAAGCATGACGCTCTTAATTATCTCGCGTCACACCGAAGGAAGAAAACCGAGAATTTCCTTCTCAGACTCATCGCTCTCGTCCCGTTGGGGTTGCTCTGCTTGATTTAATAATAATAATGATAATAATAATAATAATCACTCTCATGTGGCGCATGTTGTTCAAATGTTCTTGTAGACTTGGTAGGTTATATACAAGACCATGAAGCGGGGGATAAAAAAAACGATGTGTAAGTGAAATTGTGTAATTGCGCGCCTATTGGACTATAAGCCTTCTTCGTTGAGATCTGCAGAAGTAGTAAATAGAAGTACATGAGGACTGCTGTACGAGCACTGCCCTCCCCATCAGTGCAGGTGGCGCAAACCGCCTCACTTACGGGCGAGTGTTTGGACGCGTTTGGGAGACGTAACTTGTACTTTGTTACGAGAGGGAGGCTTGCCTGACACAACGTCTGAGGAAACTTTTATTATGTGAAACTCGTGTGGTGAAATGATTTTGAGGACGCACCTAGACGCCGCACTGGGGGGTCACCATTGCTGCTGGGGAGGGACAGGAGGCAACAATACTCAGTACAGCGGCCTTAAAATTGCCAGCTTGTGCTACATCTGTAAGCATGGCACATAAGGTGCCTGGTTCAACTTCTAACGAAGGCTAGAACACGTCAGTGAAACCTGGGTGGTGGGTAGGAGAGAGGCGATGTTTACCCATGCAGGCGGCCTCGCAAGACCCACTCTAGACCAACCTCCTGCACACAGTGAATGTCGTAGCATCGAGCGTCTCGGCCACCAGCTTCGGCTGCGCGCTGATCCTGAACCCAGCAACGACCTGGTCGGCCTGAGGCGGTTTCTCCCACGCGTCGGGGGACGGCGTGTTGTTGCTGTGCAGCCACACCCACTTCTCGTCCTGGTACCACAGGCCCATCCACGACGCAAAACCATAGTCTGGCGACGTAGAGCCGCTATAACCAATGTACTCGTGCTTAAACCACTTAGTCTGGCGACGTAGAGCCGCTACAACCAATGTACTCGTGCTTAAACCACTTTAGTCTGGGGACGTAGAGGCGCTACAACCTATGTACTCGTTCTTCTTACTTTCGAACTAAAGCACTATGAAAAGAACCACAAAATTTTGACGGCTTGTCGCAAAGCAAAACCAATTTTCTGCACAAATGAGCATCTCATACCTTTGAGAGCAAGCATTATGTACACTTAAGCGAGAAGAAAATTCCAGGAGAAAATTGTGATGGCAAAAAGCTTGGATGGGAATGTTAGCGACTTCGCCTCGTACAGCCCTGTACAACCGGCCTCAAGACGCCATGCGATCTACACGCCTGAAGAGCTCGACCAACATCTGCTGCAACAGTTAGGCATGTCCTCGAAACAGGTTTTGGGTGATTAGGATTCCACTGACTAATAGCCAGATTTCATTTCACTTGCATTATTGCCGACATGGTCCTTCTTCCGTTTTGCCAGAATCACCTTTTTTTGCATTTTTCCAAGGCATCTACGTCAGATATCCCTTCGATACCTACGTTGTTCCCTGTCCCACTTTATTTGTATATAAATTTACTGATTAGGTTATTATTTGCGTGTAACCCATATTACTAAACTTTCGAAATTAATTTCGACCTTAGAGATCTTCGTGTCATGTCACTGTCACCTCAATTTTAAACTATTTCATGTTTAGTTGCATTTTGTGTAATGTGCGGATGCTGCCTGACGTATGCGAGCTCTCGTACCAACGCTATCTCATCAATCAGTAATTTCTTATGTTCTTGCTCACGCGTGGACTGAGTGCGCGTACTCTTTACAAAACTATACTCTTTACAAAACTATACTCTTTACAAAACTATACTCTTTACAAAACTATACTCTTTACAAAACCATACTCTTTACAAAACTATACTCTTTACAAAACTATACTCTTTACAAAACCATACTCTTTACAAAACCATACTCTTTACAAAACTATACTCTTTACAAAACCATACTCTTTACAAAACTATACTCTTTACAAAACTATACTCTTTACAAAACCATACTCTTTACAAAACTATACTCTTTACAAAATAACATTAGGTTGAAGGCTCATCATTTCTGTGGGATTTCTCTTTCTTTTTTATTTTCAACTTAGTACAGCTTAGTATTTCTTTTTTTAGTATTATTTTATTTCCATCTATACTTCATAATTATTTTCTCACACTTTTAATTTTTATGATGGTATATATACTACTTGCTGTTCGTCCAGTTAATAGCTGATCATACTGATATTTAGTGATGTTGACCCAGATCTCAACCATGTTGACCCAGATCTCAACCATTCAAAAACATTGTGTCCAAACCTAAGCGAAACTAGAAATTGTGAATACACTAACACTACAAAATTCAATAAATCAATGGGAACAAGTAGCAATGATTTTTCGCTGCTGTTTTGGAATCGTAGATCATATCAAAAAATCCTACGAAGTACAAAATACTATCGCTGAGTTTAATCGTAAATTTGACGTTCTTAGCTTCACCCACCGAAAGCTGGCCAGATGACTCAACCAAAGACACGATTCAAATGCAAAATTATCATAGCCACCACTCACTACGCAATAATAAGCGCGGCGGTGGCGTCAGTACGCACATGTCTAAACACACAGATTCCAGAATTACAGTGAGTGCAACAATAAATCGTGATCATATAGAAATGCTTTTTATAGAGCTGACGAAAAATGGTAAACGGATTAGGCTTGGAATGGGGTATAGGTCTCCAGCAGCCTGCCTGGTATCTTTTCTGAATGAGCTCCATCGTATTATATCGCATTTGAACAAGTCTTTACAATGACATAATAATCTTCAATCATGATCTGTTGCAACATGAGACCTGCGAACAAATCTCAAATTTCATAAATGCCTTTCAATCCAAATCTTTTTTTCCAATTATTACGAAGCCTACATGTCTTTCAGCAGGATCTGCTACGCTGCTCTAAAATACCTATGACACATCCAACTGATTTTATTACTGGAAAAATTACTCCCGACTGATCGGAACATTCTCCAATTTTTCTTATTAAGAAAAATGTCTATGTCACTGACACCGAATCACCAGCTGAAACTTACTCATATCGCTGCGTAAATGAATCTAATTTGGCAGCAATGCTAAACTTGACTGAAATTATAACGACTGCATATAAACAATGTTGTCCGATCATCACTTGTACAATTACACCAAAAATAGATTAGAGCCCTGAATTACTGAAGAGATCGTAATTAAATAAAGAGACGTCAAGCGTCCCTGGCTCTTCTTCAGGAAGGGCGAATATCAAGGAAAATGTATAACAGATTCAGGAACTATGTGACAAATCAGACAAGGACATCGAGAAAACTACTTTACGCTCAAATTCACTCATTTTAAAATATTCGAGAGAATTGTACATAAAAAGTGTATTTTCATTTTTAACGAAAATCATTTCTCTATGATAAACAAATTGGTTTTCACTCTGAAAACTCGACAACACAGGCTGTATTAAATTAATGACAAAACCTTTATTCCAGTATAGATGAAGGAAAGCTAATATTCCCTGTATTTCTTGACTTTCGAAAAGCATTCGATTGTGTGGACAATAACATATTACTCTCAAAACTCCGCTGTTATGGCATTAGAAGAGTTGCTCATGATTAGTTCAGCTTATACCTAACAAATCATAGGCAATACGTTGTCTTTGCGATACACAATCTGAACTGCAGACAATTAGCCACGGATATCTACAAGTGTCTGTCCTTGGGTTTCCCCTATTTTTAATCAACGATATCGTTAAATCTGCATTATTTTTAAAATTCATAGTTTTTGCCGATGGCAGCACGTTATCTACGGTCCTTCCTCATCAAAATCCCGCTATAATTGCGGAGAGAATAAATAACGAGCTTCAAAAGGCTCCAATTTGGTTTAAAGCTAATAAATTTGCCTTAAAATCGTCAAGACAAAAATGTATCATATTCTCAAACAAGAGAAATGTATCTCTTCCACGCATTAAAATTTGCGAAGGTGAAATCGAAGAAACCAACTCATGTAAGTTCCTGGGCATAACAATAGATGAACATCTGACCTTCATAGAGCACATAGCTCATATGAGTGCTAAGTTATCAAAATCCGTTAGAAACTTGGAATTATCCATAAAATGAAAAACGTACTACCTGAAGAAGCTTTGCAAATTCATAACCGAAAGCTCATCTCACCTTGCTTACAATACGGAATAGAAGCAGGGCACGGAACTGATAAAAATAAAACCAATATACTCTCTACTCTGTAAAAAAAACAGCCATCAGAACGTTAAAGAAACGCGAATACTATGCTCACAAAGATGATTCATTCCAAATTTAATTTTAATTACACTTGAACTCCTGGACCTCTACAAACTCTCCATATGTAATTTCATGTATAAAACACTGACCACTGATGGCGACGAAGACTTCAAACAATTATTAACTGCACCAGCTGGTCATCACGACCTTTTAACCCGAAATAGAAGTAATTTCGTACTTCCTTATCATTCAAAAGCTCGGTCACAACACAGTTATCCTCTTCATTGGAACTAAGACTTGGAACTCAATCGCTGTTGAGATCCGTGAAAAAAATTCTTACAGAGCTTTCAAAATTAATATTGAATCCCTAGTCATATTGGAATATTAACAATGTACGATAACCAAGTAAAATCTTTTCTCCTAAATGACTTTTCCAAATAGGGTAATTTACCATGGTTCATGTCAACAATCTTCAGTCGGTTCTCAATTCGTTTCTAGAATACACATGTAAACTACTTGTAAAATGAAGCATCGAATCTTGAGTGAACCAATTCATTGATAGTCTAGTGCGCAACTAGGTTAAGTGAATTAGGGTTAACATAATTGTACACCTTAGAATAGCGTTGGTGGTGGGATGCCCTAGAAGCTACTGAACCTATTCGGGCCCACAGGTAGATACACTCAAATGTGACCAGTCTACTCACTTTAGAAACAATCTACTTCTGTATCGCATGTAGTAAATAAATTGTTTAAACTACATAATCTGGGTATGTAGAGCTGCTACAACTGATGCACTCGTGCTTAAACGAATGTACTGTGACTTGTGTGTAGGATCTGATGACTGCTGATGTCTCTGTTATCATTTCTCTCTAACCCAACTTCATTGGCTGTGCGTGATTGTCCTCTGGTAGCAACTAGAGAGTGGGCACTCAGGTCGTTTCTGTTACCAAATTCGCATCAACTTTATGTTGCAAAATAATATTACAATGTCCTTACATAAGAATTGAGTCGAAATACCTCTATGCTGTTGCAGTTTTCTCTGAGATGAGTGTTGTGAACGTGTCGACAGGAGCTGACAGCTCCAGGCATGGAAACTCGGCCCTGCCGTTCTGGTGCGTGGATTATATCCGAGACTACTGAGACTTACGCTAGTGATACTACCAAGACTGACGACGCTATATACAGTATATGTATATTGAAATGAGGGGTCCCTGCGCACACCACTTACAGTTTGCCTGCTTCTTGAGGTAGTCCACCAGCCCCTGGTATTCCTGCTCTGAAGTGATGAAGTAAAGGTCACCGCCTTCCTCAATGCACCTCTGCCGTCCCTCACACCACAGTATCTGATCCGCCACAATGTAGATGCAGCCCACGTT
>JACJUY010000482.1:142498-155743 GCA_014220935.1 Platorchestia sp. MABIK | reverse complement strand
TTTCATTTCTTTTTGGCCCTTGTAATTGAAACCTTAACACATGTCGTGCATTCGCAAAAGACTGACTCTTTCCAGAAGCTAGTTGGCAAATTCTTGAAGAGTACTCGTGAATATTACATTGCACTCCCATCTAAATAATCCTCCGATGTTTGTTGTGAATAAGATCTGTGGGCGTAGTGTATTTGTTTGGTTTAGTAAGGCAAACCGGTACCGACATTTCGGGGAATGACGAGGCTAAAATTTTGTCGAGGGGCCTTATCAGTTGAGATGTCCATTTTTTTCAAACATTACATGAAGTGGGAAAGAGAGGTACCGCTCAAATCCTTGTACTAAAATGTTGCACCACGTTCAGTATTGTCTAGAACCCAACACGCGAGGATGTAAATTACAGCGCAGCTACAACAGTAATTATTGTGATTGTGCTCTTCAGAACTTTTCGTACAATCCAACTGACGGTTCAGTAGAACAAAGAAATCTATGATAAAAACAAAGATAACATTGTATTCTAAATTGTCTGTAACACAATCTAATCAATATGCAAAAGACTGCTGTAAATTGTTGTATTTATTAAATCGAAGTGCTCTATATCTAGCCCGACGAAATTAAATCACCGTAGAAAATTTGGATTCAAAATTGAACAAATAACGCAACTGAAGAATTGGCCTTTGAAAGAATCTCGCCATAGAACTGTAGTAAAGACAGTGCCCGCAATAACTCATGTTTGCTGCAATACAATCCAGAGAAAAGTTTTTGGCCAAAGAGCTTTGGGTGGTTGCGCAAGAAGAAGCGAAGAAGAGGATTGTGTCGTTCAGTAGATTTTCTCAAATGAGATCTTGAGCAACAGTTTATGTCGCGGAATATTGAAAGGGACCAAAAGTTATTGATATCGCCGGCGCGTGAAATGTTATGGAAAATCCGGCAAATTATTTTTGGCAAACGTGTCGCGCTTGAAAGACGAGTTGGTCTGCCACAGAGCATTGACGCGCATTTTTATGGGAATGGGGCCTCTGTCGCCACTGTTTGCTTTCCTTCAGTGCCCGCTGCAAATGTGGAGAAAAATAAATGAGTGGCAGTAAATCGCTCTTGCTGGTTGACTTGGCGGAACTTGAGGCAGAACAGTTTTGTGAGTTGTAGAATTGGAACAGTTTTGTGAGTTGTAGAATTGGAACAGTTTTGTGAGTTGTAGAATTTGAACAGTTTTGTGAGTTGTAGAATTTGAACAGTTTTGTGAGTTGTAGAATTTGAACAATTTTGTGAGTTGTAGAATTTGGACAGTTTTGTGAGTTGTAGAATTCGGACAGTTTTGTGAGTTGTAGAATTTGGACTGTTTTGTGAGTTGTAGAATTTGGACAGATTTGTGAGTTGTAGAATTTGAACAGTTTTGTGAGTTGTAGAATTTGGACAGATTTGTGAGTTGTAGAATTGAACAGTTTTGTGAGTTGTAGAATTTGAACAATTTTGTGAGTTGTAGAATGTGAACAATTTTGTGAGTTGTAGAATTTGAACAATTTTGTGAGTTGTAGAATTTGGACAGTTTTGTGAGTTGTAGAATTCGGACAGTTTTGTGAGTTGTAGAATTTGGACAGTTTGGTGAGTTGTAGAATTCGGACAGTTTGGTGAGATGTAGAATTTGAACAGTTTGGTGAGTTGTAGAATTTGAACAGTTTTAAAAGCTATAGAATTTGAACAGTTTTATTTTTTTACGAACTTTTCGGATTTTGTTAACTCGATAAAAAACAGTGGGACACAATCCCCTGCGGAAACGCGATCATTCTAGCCGTTAAAATATTCTTTTGCTTCAAAGTTGGGTTGGTTGTTACCTTAGGATTATCGACGTAATATGAATGATTTTTATGTTTATGTAGAATGATTAATTGAAATTGCTAGTTGAAGTGCACCTTTCCTGAATGCTCTGCGTTTGTTCACTTGAAGGCAGGCGATACCAGAAATAAGAGAAAAATAAAAAACAGTTTACTTCATATAGAGATGAAACAAAAACCATCACTGGTTTTTACCATCATTGGTTTTTAAAATGTCTTAACACAAAGGTCCTTAGTTGATATACACACAAAGGTATCGTAGGACCCATGTCAATAGTCGAAACAAATGATTAGGAGAAAAGCATTGGAAAATGCATTACCTTTGTTGCGCATTATGAATACAAGTTGAAAAAAACATACTTTGTTGAAAACATTTTTATAAGTACGTATTTATATTGAAGTACGAGCTTTGAAACTTGCGAGACCAGGAATTAAATATTAAAAGTATAATGGGTGGATTTAAATCATTTTACATCGAAGACCTAATGAGGTTGATGAACGGAACTATCTTTTCACTCTTACTTGCCTACTAGTATTAACGAGCTCGGAGAAAATGGAGCATTTTACCACTGCACAAATTCATGATATTTCCTTGCGCTAATAATACTGATACAAAAGAATTCACCAGAGTAAGAAATATGAAAAGGACTGTTGTAAAACGCTAACTAAAACTTTTACAACACAATTGGAGCAATCCGTGAGGTAAACTACCTAAATAATGCTGCAAGAACATACCCACGAGCAAAAGAAACGACAAATTGCCTCACTTGGCTAGAAAGAACATTTTAGGACATTAACAAGGAAAGACAACAATTGTGTCCTACAAATTTAATATGTAAAATAAAATTGCATCTCTTTTTAAAGTGTTCTAATTAAAGGCATTGAGCTTATTAACATACATGGGTGTCAAGACGGCCCATGTCGATGCTTATCCAAAAATATTGGGAAAAATATAAAAATGCACCCGAAAGCATCCTATTTTATATTTTATAGTGTTTATTGATGAATGTAATGAAAAATATAAAGATGGACGCAGTGAGATAAATTGCTATTGACAGTCTCCACGTAATGTTACTGAATTATTTTGAATTATCATTTTGAATGAATGGGGACAGTTTGTTATCTAAGCGAAATGCATGTGACAAATTTGATAAGTAACTTTCAAACTACTGTGTGTCTACTCCTGAGTTCAATATTTTTCGTTAAAGTCGCTCATGTTCGACGATATCGGGCGCTTCGGAGAGATCGAGTAGCAGCAAAAGTGTTCCATTCTTTTGATAGACTTCACTGAACATTTTTTCAGTGATATTGGCGGAATACAATGCAGTTTGTGCAAAGTGATTTGCGTTGATAATTGGATTATTTATTCACCGCAAATGGTAAGTTAAAGTGAGAACTCAAGCAATGCTCGATCGTCTAGGTTCTGAGATGAGAATCTGGGTCGTATTTTTAATTCCAACTCGGATTGCCTTCGTCGATCGTACATTCCAACGCTCATTGTTTCTGTCGTACAGTTTGAATGACGTAGTTGAAATTCTTCTCTTGGAGACGTAGTTATTTTTGGCGAGTAAGTCTATTCATGGCGTTTTTATAGCTTCAATTTAGGCAATTATAGATGGGACCACATTCTCATATTTGGATTTCGGTACGGGAATCTGTGTTTGAGTACCTGCGTAGTTGTCGGTGCTGCACCGCAAAATGCAGGCAAAGAAATAATAGGAGATTAATAAATATCGTACTATCCGAATGTTCGTGCAATACGCGCAATCCTGTGAGCTCAACATTCCTCTGAAGTTTTATTATTTTTTTGAACAAACAATTTGTAGTCAGGGAACTAACGTATAATCAATCAATAAAGAATCCCAAGCAATGTAAGCAATTTAATTCCTTCGTAAAATTGGTTCAGATCGATGCGCAAATTTTATGTAGGTACTGCCACGCTGGAGTGCCTATGTTCTCAACTAATAAATAATGTTAAATTTCCATTCTTTCAGTCTTTAATTTTGATGTTTTTTCATGTTCTGTGGCATCAACAGTTATGATTCTTGGTCAGTCTTTAATCTGGATTAGGGCTCGTGTTTCCACGATCTTGAGTCTTAGCAAGTACTCAAGTTCTCATAATCCTGAGACCAAGCAAGGACTCCTGTTCTTACGATTTTAAGTCTTTGCAAGCACAACTTACGGTCTTGAGATCGAGCAAGGACTCCTGTGCTCACGATCATAAGTCCTATCGAGGGGTCTGTTCGAGTACTCCTCACGATCTTGCGACCACGCAAGGACTCCCATTCTCACGATCATAAGTCTTATCGGGGGGTCTGTTGCCACGATCTTCAATCCTCATGGCTGTTGTGAGACTTCTTATTTCTGATGCCACCGGAGCGTATCGCACGGCCCGCAGCCAGAGGCGGCTCAAGAGGCCGCTCAAGGCATCAAACTATATTGTTGGAGGCGTTTGTTCGGCTGGGGCTTGCTTTTTCTCCACAGCAACTTCCCTCATAAGACAAATAAGGCCAAAGTTTCTTCATAAAGACTCTCTGATTCAAAGGCCAAGGCTTCAGCGACTAAAGTTGCCTCAAGAAAAAATGGCCGCGGAAGCTTTACATGGAGAGCCGTTGGTATGCAAAATTGAGATGAAGCCTCCAAATTTTTCAGGGTATGTAAATTTTTAATTGGCTCGGTGAATTTTTATATTGAAAATACGAAATTCTATCAAGAATGTTCAAATGAATACTAGGTTCTAATTTGAACCTTCGTTTTGGGGTAATTTTTGCTCCTGTGAGAGGTTTTTCTTTTCATTGTAAAAAGTGTACGGTGTTGGGAAACCTGCTGTGGTTACGTGTAGTTAACTTTTTTTTCGACCAACTGTTTTACAAAGTGATTTCCAAACTTAAAACTGATACTTTCTTACGCAAAATTTCTTCGTATTTCAAAATGATAATTTTACTAAAAACTCCACGGAATCTAGAACCAGTGTTTAAATTACTTCGGGAAGTCATTTCTGTTTCATAAAAATTGTGCGCGGCTCTGGTTGTAAACAAATTCACGGGATCATCCTTTAACACATTCAATAAATGAAATCAATTTTGTTATTTTTATTTTAGAAGTTGAAAAATTATTGATTAAACCTCACCCCTTCCTCCAGAGGGATGCTTTAAAGCACATTTTGAGGACTTGACCGTATCGAAATTATGGAAACATCGGTACAGCGGCCTGGTCTAGTTAACACATTTGCATCGCTTCTTCAATTATTTTCCTCCTTCGTCCTTCAGGAAGTCCGTCATCAAAATTTCAAGATTAACTTTGTGATTTGTTTCTTTTCTAATTTCTCAACCTTACGAAATTTTTCCAGTTCTTCACGCGTTAAAAGACGAAGAAAATTGTTTATCATCTTTACTAAAACATTACGAAATTCGATATCACTGTCTTTTTATAAATAGACAGTGATATCGAATTTTATGATTGGTTCTCGTGTTTAGGATCTCTGGCTGATGACTATCTAAAATGCCATGACTGCTGTATCACCAGCTCATCTAAAATGCCTGGAGTAAGCCATCTGGGGTTTCTGCCTGATTTATTCTCGTTTTTAACACATTGATGGCGATGGGTTAACTTGAAGTTCAGTATTTAACTTAAATTTAAAATCACAATTTGTTCCAATTTTTTCAATTTTAAACTCAAAATGGGCCCATTAAATACCATTTATTGTAACAGTTTATTAAAACCTTTTCAAACGACCTATCCATGGGTCATTTCGCAGCAGGAAAAATTTAAGCACGACCCACCGGTGGGTCACATCGCAGTCAGTGTGATAAGGTCACAACACGGAAGATAGGATGAGTTTGATTTGGGCGAGATTCAGATAGAATAAATTTGAGCTCGGTTGAGTGGATTAGATGGGAAAAGTTTTATTATGCCAATTTTGGCTAATACATCAGCAGGAATTAAATTTTCAGGGTTAATGTTGCAGTCTTGAGTGAATTAGGTGGGGAAAAGTTAAATTATGCCGGTTTTGGCTCTACGTTAGCAGAAATTTAATTTTCAGGGTTAATATTGCAGTCAAATATTGAGTCAAAGGTAATATGATAAATTTTAAAAAAGGTTTAGTTAGGATATGTGGGGCTTAATCCTTCTGTATGATGGTGAGTTAAATAGTTTAAACAGTTGTGTAGGAAAGCAACGGAAGTGAGATTTACATTGCATATCAGAAGTAGTAATGATAGTTATTGTTTTAAATTTGTAATTACTCTTGATATCATTATACCCTTTTGTCACCGCTATTCTTCCTTTTATGATCGTAATTGTCATCTGTTTTTTCATTTCCTTTTATGACGACATTTGTAAATATGATCGTTTAACCCTTTGGGGACTGACGGTTACTTTAGTGCCGAGATGGCATGTGCTCCTAGTTTAGGGCATCTAACACAGTTTTAAAATAATTTAACTTGTGAGGGAACATTTTGAAATGAATAAATGCAAAATTAGAGAAAACGAGAGCATTCATGAAACTTTTTTCAGACATTTCAGAAGCCTGCTTGCGTAAATTACCGTTGATTACCTCTAAGTTCACACCACAGGGTTCGTGCAACATATTTAATAACATTTCTCATTAACTTGGGCTTATTTTTTCTGATCTTCGTTCGTTTTCTGATAAGTTTGAGCAAAAACCTATAAGTGATTTCTTCGAAAATTCAAAAACTTCATTTTTAAAATAAAGTATGCGCTTGCTTAAGCAAAAAACGCCCACACCAGGGCAGTTTCCCTGAGGGTACTGAAAAATTTTTCCCCTGTAAATTTTTTCCTAGGCCATTAGAATTTTCGTACTCATATAGTTAAGTATTCGTCAGAAAGTCGATGAGTAGAATTATGACTCAGATATATTTTTGACGTATCTAGTAAAGTAATAAATTCACAGAATCCAACAAACAAATGGTGAATATTGACTGAACAAAACTGTTATTGCATTGTCCGACTCTTTCCTAAAGTTTCCCTTCTTCTTCCTCTAGAATGTGCTCTCACATCACTTTATGAAGTACTTTCCGTGAGGAGTTGTCACAAAATTAAATCTTTGAACACACATTTCAGCCTTCCGGCCGAAGCTCACGCCTGAATTTTTTTTTTAAACTCATCCAAGTCTTCGAAATCTTTCTCAATACTCTTGTAGAATATTGAACGTATGTTGATCGGGGAAATTCATTGGCTTAACTTGTTCTCATCCTGCACTTACGATAGCGAGAGTGTTCTTTGAATTGTTTTGTTTTTCACAGGTTGTGAGTTGGTGAACCGAGCACGGCTCCTTTCTTTTTGAAGTATAAGTCGAGTGCGTCAGTCTTTTCATAATTAGTACGATGATTAACTCTGAAGGCGCATAAAGTTAACTGATCTCTCTCCTTTTGTAAAAATAGATTTTTTTATGCCGTCTCTAACTATTTTTGGACAGTACAGAATTATCCTCTTTTCTGAAGGGAGTTAATTACCGCAGGATTGTTTTACCTGAGGAATTTTCGGAATAATGACGCAAAACCAGGAAAGGACAAAAAAACATAAATTGCTATCCTTTGATAACAGCTTTCCATTCATTTACAGGAACAATTCAATGCCTGCATCTCTTGGTAACCGTACTTTGTGTTACACTTCGCTTCACTGAATTACATTTGCTTGCGTACATTTCTTTAATCGTTTGAACAGCCGGGCAATGTAGTCAGAATAAATTGAAGCAGGTCGATCCCCTCACTCGGCTTAAGCCCAACAGTATACATGCTACCTCTGATCCTTCACTTGTTGATTGATGTCAAGTTTCTGAACATTTCATGTTGATGTTTTTCTCTGAAGCGCAGAAGCCTTGTGTGGTAGAATTAATTCGATGACCTCCATTGTCGTTGATTAAATTCCAAATGATTTTATCTCGATTGAGCTCGTCAGATAGGGATTTATTTTCTCTTGGGATTAACTATTCGCATTAAATGTACACACGGAAAAGACTTGGCTTTAGTTGGAGGTTAAATAAACTCTGGTAAAGTGGTTTAAAAAACTTGAATGGGAGTTTAGCGAGGCCAAAAATTATTAAATGATGCATTCGAAATGAAACTCTCACATCTATTATTACAATAATAATATACCTGTACACTGACTGACAAATCTTCAAAAGCTTTCTCAATACTCTTGTAGAATATTGAACGTATGTTGATCGAAAAAATGTATTGCCTTAACTTGCTCTCATCCTGCACTCACGATTGCGAGAGTGTTCTTTGAATTGTTTTGTTCTTCACAGATATTACAACACACTATTAATGCATTACAACACCATGTTTGTATACTTACGATGCCTACTTTGTTTCTGAATATGCTTGTATATTTGTATGCCTGTTTGTCCCCATTTCCCTGTATTACCACACTCTACTTCCGGTAGTAACATAAGGAAAATTCAAAGTAGGAAATGTTGAAAACAGGATAAAATTCACTATCCTACTTTTTGAATATATAAAGGGAAAAGTTCCCCTTCTGCTATAAATGTCCATCTTCTAACGAATATTGCTCAAAAATTTGCTCAACAAGAACCGAGAAAACCGTTCACAGATTTTAAAAGTTTATAAATCAGAAACCAAAAAAAATTCTAGAAAAAACTTTAAACAGTTGCAATTTTAAACAATACTTTACATTGTGCATTGACTGTTATTTTGTTTTGAGAGACATTAAAAATCTTATCACTTGAGGTGCGATCGCAAATATCTGCGTAATTTTAGAGTCCTTTCAAAAATACGCCATGGCCATTTGAACGTGTCCCGTAGAACATTGATATCGTAAGTTAAGTGTCCGCCATATTTGAACTAAATCCACGTCGTAAGGAAGTTATAACAGTCCTCGTGTCCGCCATATTTGAACTAAATCCACGTCGTAAGGAAGTTATAACAGTCCTTGTGTGTGCCATATTTGAACTAAATCCATGTCGTATGGAATGCCTAGTGAACTTCAAGAAACCTGTTAAGTTGTACGATCGTTTCGGAACTATAGATCGTCAGGATCTTGGTCCAGGAGGAGTTCACCGACTCCTACAGAGCGAACTCTAAAGATTTTACAATGTAGGGTAAATCTTTGTCATAGTAACCTTATCTCCTTCGAAAGTGTAAGGCCCCACAAACCAAATCCTCTAGAGGCACAAACATTTATATATGAAAACATAGTCCTCTTCATCTAAAATATTTGCACCTGTACTCACGCATCTATCCTAAAAATCTTTAAATCATATGCGTGGCCGCTTTATTCGGTTACTTGCTCATATTTTTCTTTTCACCATCCACTACTTTTTTCTTCAACTTTTATCTGGTTTGATAAACTTTTTCTCAACTTACTTTTTTTATGCACTTTGTGCATAGAATTCCCGTTCCCTTTATTCCACACTAAATGGTGCCTTCCTACTTCCTCTCTTTAGAACGCCTTTGTTGCGATTAGGGAGGTTTAAACAAACATCTAATTTAATCTTGCGTGGCCCAACGATTTTTGCTTAGCAAAATGAAAACGTTTCCTCCAGAAGTAAAGTTGAATTTAAAAAATTGATAAATTTTAATTTAGATGGATACTTTCGCACAATTCACGAGAGTTAGTACCAGATTAGTTCGAAAATTTTAGCGATCAAACATTCTCGGTAAATGGAAGAGCACTAATGATACGGCGATTATGAACAACCTCATATAAAGAAGCAGCTTCATGCTTCACATATTTTTCCAGCACAAAGTGAAGCGGGATACCTTATCTCTGGCACCCTGTTCCTTCACATCAAACTTAAATTCAAGTTACTTTACAGTGGTGTGAAGATTTTTCTGCAACATTATAAGTTTCTCTTTTATAACCTTTAACAATTCCTCATCCTTCTTGCCTAACCCTGCATAAGCAACCTCACCCACGGGTAGTTTAGCAATTGATTTTCATCTACCTGACGAATCAAATTTCAATTCATAACCTCATTTTTCCACGCTATCTAATTTAGGTCTGGCCAAGCAGTACGTCACGCGAACGAACCTCTGAGCTCTTGGATCGGCTGAGCGCACATGGCTCTTGCCTTACGCTTAATTTGCCCTATAAAGTCTGAGGCCTTCCTAAGCCGCCTCTATTAATCCCCAATAAGGTCAGATATTGACCAACTTCAAGGCTATTGGAGTTTGTCTCGGACAAATTTTTCCTCTTGGTGAATAATATGAGAAGTTGCCTCGCAGATTAAAGCTTAATATACGACGGCGGAGCCGATCTCTCGAGCGTCTTTCCTAAATCTTGCTCTTAATGAAGAAACGCTAGCCTGAAAAAGCTCGCGTATCCTGGATAATTAAACTGAACTCAAAAGCACAAAGCGGCGCAAACTTCATATCGGAAATTTGAACTAATTGAAACTCGTTACGTCTACTTAAAGCGTAGCCTATGCAAGAATAGGGGGATTTTGTAGCTCAACGAATGCATTTAGTGCTTTCAGTACGGTGCATTAAATGGACGATTAAATAGCGCTTTTGAATTTATTACGCTCATGGCAAGTTGCTTAACCTGATTCTCACAACTTGGACAGGAATGCCTCACTTCGAAATTAGCATTCAGAATACGCAACTTGTTATTTGCGACGATGTTACTAGCATTCAACGATAGGGCAACTGACATTTCATTTACACTCGTATGGTCAGCAGAATATAATTTTTTATCGATCACCTTTGTCTGTCTTGTTTATTGCTCCACTAAAATTATACCCATTTTAATGACTGTGTTAACGCGTGGACCACGTAGTGAGACAAATGTGTACCACTAGGTAAATTGCTGATTTGCAAACCAATGTAAATGAATAACATTTCAAACCATTTCGCAACCTCTTTTTGACGGAATTTTACCATAGGAGGATAATATTCTTGTGCACTTATATTCTGTACATATCTTACAGAAGAAGGAAACTAATTCGAGCAGGTAAGTCAATTTTCCCGTTCTGTTATTTGCAACCTCACCAAATCAACTTTACGACCTGCGTAATTGAAGTTCAAAAAGTTAAAATGTTAGAAAATTTAAGAAATGAGTTACCGAGACATGTACGATAAAGAAGACAAAGCGAAACATTCGTAAAAGACTTCAAATGAAGGCATTGCGTTAAATTTACTAAGGTTACCTTTCATTCAGTCAACTAATCTCACAATTTTTTTCGTGTAGTCTTACAAAATAGGAGCTGAAAACAGGAGACGGTAGAAATTGAATAGAAGTTCAATAGGATATCATCGGAGTTCAATAGGATATCATCGGAGTTCAATAGGATATCATCAGAGTTCAATAGGATATCATCGGAGTTCAATAGGATATCATCGGAGTTCAATAGGATATCATCGGAGTTCAATAGGATATCATCGGAGTTCAATAGGATATCATCGGAGTTCAATAGGATATCATCGGAGTTCAATAGGATATCATGGAAGTTCAGTAGGACACAATATAGGAGTCAGATAGGATATAATTGGAGCTTCAGATAGGGCAAGTTTAACTACTTTCTTGCGATTGTGTCTCTTGTGAATGTATTCCGTATTTTCAATGATTTCTATAGTACGATCACTCAATTTTGAACAATTGATAACAATTGTGGAATTGTGATGGGAGAACAGTTGTGGAAGGATATCGCTAGTTGGCTATTGTAGCGAATCAATGTTGCCGGCACAAAATTGTAGTTGGAGAACTGAAATTTCTGAACCTAGCATTGAAAAACCTAAGCAATCCATTCTCAGCCTTTCGAATGCAAGGTTTATCCAAGGCAGAAAACTTTCTTAGCACCAATCCTCCCTTTCACTGTATTCATTCTAGCAAGTTGTGTGAAAATGGTCAGCCCAAATCGAGTTTGTTGCGAGAACGTAGCGGGAGTGTCAATTGTTGACGTCGGACGCCGTCAAGAGGGATCGAAGACTCCAAGATAGCCGCCGTTGCAGCGCGAGGATCCAGTAGTCGAACAGGGTATAGAGTTCCTTGATACGATGGGCTTAGAAAATTTGAATTCCCCAAATGTTCTTTTAGGGGAATGAAAATTTCGCCGTGCAAGCCAATGAGATAGAAGTTTCTAAAGTCTGACAGGAGTAACTTCAATAGTTTTTCTCTCTCCATAACAGGGTGTAAAGCTCCTAGATATCATACGATGGGCTCCGAAGCCAATTTTTGGGTTAAAAATTTCACGTTTTAAGCCTATGAGAAAGAAGTTCCTAAAGTCTTTCAAGAGTAACTTCAATAGTTTTTCTCTCTCCATAACAGTGTACAGAGCTTCTCGGTACGATGGGCTCAGAGCCCTTTTTTTGGGGGGAGGGAGCTGAAATTTTTCACATTAGCCATGACTTTTCAAATCAATGGGATAGAAGTTTCTATGTAGAGTGTATGAGTAACTTCAAAGTTTTTTCTCTCCATAACAGGGTGTAGAGCTCCTAGATACCATACTATGAGCACCGAAGCCTGTTTTGGGGCTGAACATTTCTCGTTAGCCCCCGCTTTTCAAGCCTTTGGGATTGAAGTTTTTAAAGTCTGACACGAGTAACTTCGGTAGCTTTCTCTTGCTCTAAGCATCTGTTCATAAAAGTTCAGGCTTACCAGACGACACTACAAAAAAGTGTATGAAGAAAAAGAAATTCAATTCTCCTACGATATATTGATTACAATTCTTGGGGCCTAGTCCGTCGAACGAGTTTCTTTGTTTCCAAAATGACTACATCAGTAATTTTTTTGCGTGCTAGAAATCTCAATTGATGAAGAATTGCAACATGAACTATTGGAATTCGTAACTTGTCATGGTCATGTTTTGTTGGTTATTCTATGATGTTATAGCCTTTCTTTTAGTACGTCATTTTCGTAATTTTTCTTGAATCCGAGATGACATTTGCACTCATCATTCTGTTACTTACCTTTTTGTCAGATTCTCATTCGTGGTAGTATTGATTCCCAAATATTGCTTCTTCTTTTTTACGGGCAAACCCATGATATCAGCATCCAGTGTGTGAGAGAAAGGGCGTGCGTCTTCGATTTCACGAGAAACACTTCACAACGACAATGGTTGTTTTTTGAGAATTAAATGTAAGATTTTCGCTCTCCTCTCAGCAATAGAAAACTTCGGCGTGCAACATCACGTTCGCCAAAACTTGTCTTAATTCCATTCTCTTACGCTGTCTCTCTTCGCCTATCTTCTTTCAATTGAGTTTTTTTCCCTTAGAACAGCCATTTCCTTAGAGTTGCTCTTTTCCTTGAAGTTAATCTTTCTCTTGAGCTCTTTTTTCCTTCAGCTCTTCTATTTCCTTCAGCTCTTCTTTTTCCTTCAGCTCTTTTTTTCCTTCAGCTCTTCTTTTTCCTTCAGCTCTTTTTTTTCCTTCAGCTCTTCTTTTTCCTTCAGCTCTTTTTTTTCCTTCAGCTCTTCTTTTTCCTTCAGCTCTTTTTTCGTTCACCT
>JACJUY010000482.1:95224-142088 GCA_014220935.1 Platorchestia sp. MABIK | reverse complement strand
TTTTCTTTTTCCTTCAGCTCTTTTTTTTCCTTCAGCTCTTTTTTCCTTCACCTTTTCTTTTTCCTTCAGCTCTTTTTTTTCCTTCAGCTCTTTTTTCCTTCACCTTTTCTTTTTCCTAGAGCTTTTCTCTCCAGAGCTCTTCTTTTTCCTTGAACCATTCTTATCCCTTAAACTTTTCCTATTGTTTGAGCTTTTCCTTTTGCATGAGCTCTTTCTTTTCCTTGAACTCACCTTCCTTCTAGACCTCCCCGCTTCCCTTTAGCTCACCATAGAGACACTCATGCGTTGCTCCAACGCATTTTTCCTGAGATTTCAGTTGTAAGAAACAATGGTGAGACGTTGCACAGTCTACTCACTTTATGTGTCCGAATCTACTGAGTTTTTGAATCCTTTTAGACTATCGTCATCAAGCCGCGTAGTCGTTGCACGCGCTCGCTTCGGCATGAAGAGGTGCAAGCTAGAGTAATGTAGACTTGAAGTCCCATTTTAGCAGATGTTGTTCGGTATTTCAAACTCGCGCTTGAAACAGGCTCTTCCACACTTGATCCGATCGTGGTCTTGGATAAAGCGCAAAGTTGGCTCTAAAATTTTCAAACAAACCCTACAGTTGCTGAAAAATTCAAGATCTTTCAGAAACGTTCTTACGTATTAACAATTTGTCGAAGAATTTTATATTTTCCTCATTAACTACTGTATGAAAGGTGAGTGCAATATTTTATTAGAGGTTGATGAACGCTTATAAGTTTAATTTTATGCGACGATCTTATTAGATTTTGACCTTAAATGCAAAGTTGCTGTACTAGAGCGCTAAAATGCGAAGAGAGATAGTAAAGGGCGAAAGTTATTGGCTTATATTAATAATTAGCTTTGCGGTCCCAATCATCTCAATAAATTTGTTTATGAAAATCATTCATTCATCCACATCAATGACATCAAAAGTGAACTAGCGATCCCGCATTTAACACTAAATTTTTTTTCGTGTTTGCAATACTTAGGTCACGAGCAGTAAAAAATACAATCATTAATTGGACCGCGACTCGAGAAAAACACGTCACGCGATAGTGCCCTCGTCCAGTAATGACGCAGTTCTTTGTTCGCTCGCATGGTCTTTCCGTTTCATTTTAGAAATGCAAGTGTTTTAGATGAGCCCCGGCACCTCGTGAAAGGAAATTCGTGGAATTACATTTTCTTAACATTAGTAGGTACTAAACGACTAAACAATGAAACATAGCGCCTGCTGTAGAGACTGTGCTTCTTTGAAACTTTCTTGACGCGTTGGCTACGGAGGGATAGCATGGGGTGGTATAGCACTAGGTGGGATTGCATGGGATGGGATAGCATAAGGTGGGATTGCATGGGATGGGATAGCATAAGGTGGGATTGCATGGAATGGGATAGCATAAGATGGGATTGCATAGGATGGGATAACATAGGGTGGGATTGCATGGGATGGGATAGCATAAGGTGGGATTGCATGGGATGGGATAGCATAAGGTGGGATTGCATGGGATGGGATAGCATAAGGTGGGATTGCATGGGATGAGATAGCATAAGGTGGGATTGCATAGGGTGGGATAGCATAAGGTGGGATTGCATGGGATGGGATAGCATAAGGTGGGATTGCATGGGATGAGATAGCATAAGGTGGAATTGCATGGGATGGGATAGCATAAGGTGGGATTGCATGGAATGGGATAGCATAAGGTGGGATTACATGGGATGGGACGGCATAGGGTGGGATTGCATAGGATGGGATAACAGAGAATGGAATAACAGAGAATGGGAAATAATATGGTTTGGGGTAAAATTGAATAGGATAGAGTAAAACATAATATAGGGTGTGGTCGGGTGTCTTCGATTGGAGTGGAATACAGCGACAAAAAGAAACCGAGTGACGTGGTCTCAAGTTGCCACCCAACTGCCACGCCGTCAAGCACCCGTCACGCACAGGCACCGGAGTAAAGTACGAGAGAAAAAACGGTCGCATTCACAGAATTCGATTTTCGCCCACGATCACCAGAACATTCGTTTTGACCCTACAAAGTGAGTCACAAGTAACGTGTTTCTTTATTCCTTCATTTCTAAGTCCCACTGAAGAGATTCTACATTTAAGTATATTTTTCAGTCCCCGATGGGCACTAGCATCTCTAAGTAATTTTACTTGTGTAATTTCATTTTTTAACAACTGTAGCTGTCCCATGTGCTGTCATCTACGAGTTGAAAGTCAAACGGACGTGGAAGTGTCCTCCTGTCACGTGCAACTTTTAAATTGAATTGGAAGGAAAATGGCTTTTGATATCTACGACTTTAGAACTTCAAAATGAAATTCAAGCTCAACGGCCGAAGACATCATTAAGAAAGTAAAGTTGATTGTGTAGTGTGGAATTTCTGTATAACGTACGGTAACTTATGCAGCAACGTCTGTTAAGCCAACAATGGCGTGAGAGAGAGAGTGGTGACATGTATATTTAAAGTCGAAGGTTGTGCCGCACGTCATGGCAGCGAATAGAATTCAATTAAATGTTTATTGGCAAAGTTGCCAGCTCGAGCCATTCGTAATGGCATTTATGGACATAACAATTGTAATTCGGAAGATGCACGGCCTTTATATTGTACGCTCGGTCACCCACCAAATGCTCCTCTACTACATTCGTGTGAGTTTCTACCTAACATTTGTTGAGATGCACTGCATGCAGCACTTCCAATTGAGATTTAGCGCGCAACTATAGCAATCAAAATAAGCTAACTCATAGGTTGATTTTGAACGTCGTCTGAAATTTTAGGAGTTTAATACTTTCTGAATTGTGATTAGATATCAGGCAGATTTGAATCAGCGATTGCTTCAATTAAGTGGACGATGCTATTGCAAGTCATCATCACGAGATTGTTGGCAGCCATTTTGTATCCGAGGCAAGATGTACTGATCACAAAACCAGCAGCACGAAAGCGTCACCGCAAAATTGTTGAGAGCACAACTAGGGTGGTGACAATCAAAACGGTCAAATACATCACCCGTTTTACGAGTACATCAACCCATTCTCACTGACCTCATTTTTCTGAAATGAATTCCTTTTTTGTGATAGGAAATGCTTTAAATGTAGGTTAGATTCCCTGCACATCGGGCCCTTTCTCACTCTGCATCAAATGCGTATAAAAGTGTTGCTGAAATTCCAGCAGAGAAACTGGGTGAAACTCCTAAGCTAGCACAGCAGTGTTCGCCTGACGCACCAGGATGATTATAACGTTTAGTTATTTCACTCTTAGTTTCGGTAATGGTACAAGCGCACTTTTTGGTGTGTCCTTGTGGACTCCAGATCCTGGTTCTTACATAGTGTGCGTGTTTCTTGGCAGAGTAAAGTACTCGTCGCGTCGCTGAAAAAAATAATGGGAATGGGTTATCAATGGTAACTTCGAACAAGGGAGAACTTGTTTTTACTTTGCTCAATTATACGTTTGCGTTTATGTGAATTTTGGCTTTACGCATTGACTAGTAAACAAAATTCCTCCTCTTGATCAATTTTACCAAAACTTTTGCCCCTCTTATTTTTTGTTGTTTTCAAACCTAGTAGGTATTTGTATATTTATTTTATGAATGTATCGCATGATTTTCCTGCTTTCTATCTGGGCTGAGCGATGCATCATGTCTAGAACGGTAGCGTTTGTGCGGTGATCCTAACTTCTCAAGGGATACAACTATTAATTCTGTCAACGTGAATTAGCTCTCCGAGAGGGAAGATGTGAGGTACCAAACTGGAGTAAAGGTAGCACTTCCTTTCGTTGAAATCCAACAGGATTTCGTTTTGCTATTGACTGTCTTTTCTCGGTGCACTATTGTCCTTTTTTTGAGTGCCCATAACTTTCATCTTGTTTCATAAATTTTTTTATTCCTGTTGTTTCCATGCTCAAGGAATCCTTTGTGGGAACTCAGTCGTGCATAGATTCCCCGCTCTCTTAATTCCATACTCGATGGTGGCTCCCTCCTTACTTTCTAAGGAACACATTTAATGCCGTTAGGGAAACTCAATCTAACTCTTAATCTGATCAACTGTGATCCTGGTAAGCATATCGTGTAAGTGCGTTTTTGTAACCAATGGAAATAAGAACTGAAAAGTAGTGCTACAACACGAAAACTGAATTTACATTGCTTACTACCTCCTAGCGAAGAAGTTAACTCTTATAGCTTACAAGTCTGAGATGAACTTGACCATAACATGAGCTACGCTCGTGCGACAATGACTTTTAAGAGAAGTCATCCTAAATATGCAAGCTGATAAATCTAAGCCAAATCTGCAACCAAAGCCTTAAGAATGCGAATGCGTCGCAGTGAGAGAGCTTCTGGATTCTCCGATGTATTTTCACACTGGACGACGTCTAACGTGCCAGATTTCTTTCGGTGCATCAACCGCTCGTTTTTCCCTCTCTGGCTTATGCCTCATCAGAAGAATTCTGAGACTTGCTGTGCTTCCATTGTAGCTGACTGATGCACATCCGTATCAGCGGTACGACAACGAGAGGGCTTGGCTCACAGCGTTGAATAACTCATTCTCTTTACTTCTTTGCGATTTATTGCAATCCTAGACCAGCATGAGCCCTTTTTTTAACGTAGCTTCTTCAGTCGTCGTGTGCTTAGCGTCGTTTATGTCCGGAAGAAGCATTAAAACGTCGCTTATTTCTTTCTGATTTAAGCCATATACACATTGTTTGAATTCTTTAGATGTCAAAGTCTCCTGTGAGGTGAGAAAGAAATCCCTACAATGTACAAATGCACGTTGATCACAATAGCGCTCCCCTTTGGCTCACCATGAACAGCAGCTATCACAGAATGGCTAGTTTACACAAAATTCCTTATTCAAAATTCGTAATTTAATTTGCTAACAGAAGACGGAAACTAACGTTTAACTCATTTCGAATTTTCAATAGATTTTTTAAATGGCTTTCATGTATGGGCATTGTTTTTTTAACCAAAATTCTTAATAAGTTATACGTGTTCAGTTGCGCAATTAGTTAAATTTCAAATTTCAGGCTCAATATGTCTCGATAACAGTTCAAGACCCTAACGTTAAGAAGCTCATTGTTGTGAATGTTTAAATTACAAAACCCCTAGCAATACCCGACAAATACGTCAAAATTTGGATAACAATCTAAGCGAACAAAAAACCAAGAACTTTTGTTTCATAGTCAATGCATGGTAATTTCACAAATGTTCTTTGCACATGCAGTAGCAATGGGAGTGGTCACTGTCAGTTAATCTTTTTCTCTCTTCAGTCGTGTGTGGTGGTGTACTCGTAATGTATCACTTCAGCCGTGTGTGTGGTGGTGTACTTGTAATGTATCACTTCAGTCGTGTGTGTGGCGGTGTACTCGTAATGTATCACTTCAGTCGTGTGTGTGGTGGTGTACTCGTAATGTATCACTTCAGTCGTGTGTGTGGTGGTGTACTCGTAATGTATCACTTCAGTCGTGTGTGTGGTGGTGTACTCGTAATGTATCACTTCAGTCGTGTGTGGTGGTGTACTCGTAATGTATCACTTCAGTCGTGTGTGGTGGTGTACTCGTAATGTATCACTTCAGTCGTGTGTGGTGGTGTACTCGTAATGTATCACTTCAGTCGTGTGTGGTGATGTACTCGTAATTTCAAAGAATTAAGAATTTTACCGATTGTTAATTTTAACTTGGTTCATTCAAAATTTTACATGGAGGAATCCGTTGCAAGATTTGTACACTTCGCACTTCACGTCAGTCCTTTGAACTGTGTGTTACTTTTTGATAGTTAAACGAATGAAATCCCTGAACTGAGAAACATCCTATCGTCTCTGTTCCTCTAAATTCCAATGTATTGGTTACCTTAGTGTTTTCAATTGTTTCTGTTTTTCTAGTCCGAATTGTTTCATACAACATCAGCTAAAAGAAAGAAACTTTAATCTCTGCTGCACTTTGACTTGCACGAACTACTTGGATAATTGTTTTTCTCATAGTTTTACGTTGTTCTTGCACATAAACATATTTGGTCTTTAGTTTGGTATTACACGCCATCTATCCCCCTCCAGTTTCTCAACTACTCATCACCATTGTTTCACCTTCTTTTCAAATCCTACCAAAGTCGTTCCGTGATTTCAAATCTCCAGAACGAAAATTACCTTAGATCATGACAACCCCCATTCGTACCACAGCAACACTTCGTCCTCAGCAGCAGCGATGAGGCAGCTCCACTCTCGAGCCAATTTACGGACGGCTCAAAAGAAGGCTAATAAAGACGCGTTTTTTGCAACATTTGCGCGCTTCTTACCGTGTGCAGCAGTGTCTTGCAGCTCTCAAATTTCCCGCATTGAGTACCAGTTTGTCGCTGAGAACCTGACATTAAGTCGGCGGCTTCCAAGCAAAATGGGACGTGAAATAATACACGAACCCGTGGAGTTCGGTGTCCATCGATTAATATGCTCGTGTCCAGCTTTTGAATGTCTATAGTTACAGGGAAATTCTTTTGTCGAAGGTTCGAACTTATTCTAAGTCGTACCTTGTTCAGTAGGCGTGATTCATGTTTTATATAGGTTGAAGGTTTTCTAGCCCAGTTAAAGAACGCAGTTTTCGTTGGCCAACGGACAAATCCTTCGACGAAAATAGAGAATTTCAAGTTTTCAACTTAAATAGTGCGAACAGTCTTGAAAATTCAAAGTCGTTTATTTCATTTAGAAACCAATTTTTCCTGCAAAAGCCTTGAGTGTACTCTTGTTTAAATTTCATCCTGTAACATCTGTTTGGCTCTATTTTAGCATCTTTGGTTCATTGGTTCTGTTTTGACACGTCTTCATAAAATTAAATTTGGTCCTTTGACATGTATTCTTTGTGCTTAGTGAACTTCATTCAATACACTTCTTCATACACTTCTTTATGACAGTCTTCAGTACGACAGTTCCACTCTCATTACTTTTTTAATTCATCAAGCAAAAAATAATGAGAGTAAATCACCTCGCTGCGAAGCCGGACTTCTTTTCTATTTCCTTTGAGTTTTGTTCTGACGCTCAACTTGATAGCGAAATCAAGCTAGCACGCTGGGAGTAACATGCAAATGTTAATGAAGTAAAATATGCTCGTCGTCCTTATCGCACGCTTCGTAACATCTTCATAATCATCATGAAGATTCAGCACTACATGCAGAATTGTTTAGTATTCGGAAACACAGTGCGGCTTGAGAAAATATTATGCAAGAACTATGATATCATGCTATACCATTGCAGTTTCTCTCGAGTTATGAGGCAGTAAGTTTTCGGAAAGCGAGCCAGTCCATTAAGATTGGGACTGCCTCAAGTTGAACATGACCAAGATGTCTGCTGAAATATTGTCTTAGTTACCCGTGGTCACCAGCGCAATTGCGGGCTTCTGTTCGGATTATCCTGGGATTCTCTGGCTGAAATAATGCCGGAGTTTCTTCTTCGTTCAGGCGGTGCCGGAACTGCCAAGGGGAGATCAGAGAACTCTACGACTCGATCGAAAAGAAAGCGAAAGGGAAAAGTATGTGCTCGTTTGGGACTCTAAACATTCCACAAGTGTCCTCCATATTATAGAAAAGAAATATATTAGATTGCATGTATTATTAGATTACATTATCCTCAAATTTTCCCTTATTCACCAGAAAAGGGTTGCCGTTTTAAAATTTTCACAGAATAAGAGGTTGCTCTGATCAGTTGTCACTCTGTAGAAATCCTGTCACATGCTTTGCGCCAGCGAGAGTTCATCTGCTAGTACGTAGTTATTTTGGGAGGAGCTTCAATTCGACTTACAGTGCTGTCAACCATTGTACTATGGTGTCAACCACGGTAGAAGAAAAAAGGTATGGTAGGTAGGTAAACAAGATTAAACCAGTCTTTTTTTTCGTCGACCGTATGGCAATGCTGACGTCATGGCAGCAACAAATAGCAGCGCTCATATTGCGTCTGGCATCACTGCTAGCCGCAAATCTGGCAACACTATTGGCCTAACGATATGCCGCAATGATGACGTCAAAATGTTTGTTTGAAATAAAGCCGTTCTATTGGCTAGCCGAACAAGAGGCGGTGAATTTTCCCCCGTAAAAATGACTCTACCCTGTTTCCTCTACCATAGTGTCAACCACCATACGAGCTGCTGCTATGAGCAACCACGAGTTAACCACGACGCCAGCGAGAAGTCAGACTGATATTATTATGAGCGCTATAATTTGTGATATAGATAAATACTATTCATGTGAGCGATTGATATACGTTAATTTTGGCACGATTGTTTTTTCTTCAACGGGACATAGCTATTGTGTTTAGATGATTTAGCACCCCGAAGAGGAAGATGTGAGTTCCTAAGTTAAAAGTTAGTTAGGTTTTCCTTCTGTTGATGTAGAATAAGTTTATTGCTTTGTGACGGACCATCTTTTATCAATACACGATTGTCCTTTTCTTCTGTATCTATTACTTTCTTCTTCATCTTTTACCTTGTTTCATAAACTGATTTCCATCTTTCTGCTTCTATACGCTAGGTGTGAGAACACTCTTTGTGCATAGAGACCTGGTTCCCTTAACTCCATGCGAAATGATGTCATCAACATTCCTTTTTATAGAACACCTTCGTAGAGGTTGGGAGGCCTAAACTAGCTTGTCTGAAGCATAACCTTGGGCGCAGTTGATAAAGTTTATGCCAGTAAAAATACCTGCTGCATCTATTACTACATTACGCTTTTCTTCACTAAGCAAACTTGTGGTCAGTCGTGAGCTCTATTTATGCATTTGAGAGTTGCACTTTGAGGTAACTTTCCGAACTCTACTCTTCGTTGTATTCGCAGTTTCACATCATATTTCCAGCAGCACTTTGTAGTCTTGACCTGTTTCATTGTGCAACTACGTTCCTTTGCATCAAATAAATAAGTCATCAATTAAATACGGTATCCCCATCAAAAATCGTCTTGAAGATCGCCGTTGAATTCAACGTATACATTTTTCCATTGGCCGGGATTCCATCTTTTGTAAAGTATATACGTTGGCATGCCGAATTTTTAGGCACAGATCGATCACAAAGATAAAACAATCTCAATTTTATTTTCTGGTTATCCGGTCCTAATCCATTAGCTAGCTTTCTTTATTTAAGCTCTCAAGACATTTAATCCATTCGTCGTCGTTCCCTAACTCGAAATTTCCTGTGTTTTGGGTGGAAAATCCCTCTTGATTGCAGGATAATTATGGCCCCAGAGCTCTTAGCTCCGGCCGTTGATTTTCATTCGCTGCAATTTGCTGAGCATGACAGAGACGCACGACTGCAGGGCCGCGTCTTCTGCAGCTCCTGTTGCTCAAAGACTCTCGGTGGTTGAAGGTCCCGCTAATTATGTTCCTCAATCAGCGTTACTTTTATACCGTAAAAACTGTATACATGCGCCCTAAAGCGATGTTCACTCTGCGGTACTGACTTTGAGGGAGCGTGTATAGTTCATTTGGGTTTGTTAAAGCAATGCCTGTGAAAAAATATTAAGCCCGTTTTCAGCCAGGGCTAGTTCAATCTTGAGGCGCTCTAAAGCGATGTTCACTCTGCGATACTGGCTTTGAGGTCCCGTTGATAGTTCATATGAGTTTATTAAAGCGATGCTCATGAAAAAAATATTAAGCCCGTTTTCAGCCATGGCTAGTTCAATCTTGAGTTCCATTCACTTTCGATGATACTTGAAACAAATGTTAGCGCTAGTGAGCCTCTCAATGCGTTGCGTCCCTGCAAAATTTCAAGTTACTGTCACCGGTACTATATTCACAGCAGCTCAGTGCTTTGATGGCTTGGTGACCCACCGGTGGTCACTGATTAAATTTACATAATGCGGGTGATTTACTAGCGCCCGCTAAGCGCGGTTATATTTACACGCAACCAATCTCAGATGTCGGCATTTATGTATTAATTGTTTGTCTATTTGAAAGATGAACGTTGAAATTGCGTTTAATTGGAGTTGAATCCTGAATTTCAGCTTAACCCTCGGCAGATGTGATAATTCAAGTTGTTGCATGTATATTACTTACCTTTCTGTTTTATCCTACGGCTCACTATAATTCTCAATTCGCCCAACTTCTCCCTTCCTTTGGGAAACATTCATGAATATCAGGAAAATGTACCTCGAGTGATGGCTGTTTTACCTCCCAATAGATTGATCTTGGGATTTTGATTGCTTTTCTACTCGGCGCAGGGTGTTCAACATCAGACTTCGAACTAGAAAATCCTGGATCGATCCCAGTTCGTTACCAGCGCTATTCTCACCAGCCCGCAGCCTGTCGGGTGGTAATTGCACACGTAGAAGACGGGTACACTGAGAAAAATTTTGTCATAAACATACTTTTGTGTGTCAAGTTGTCACAAAACCGGCACACAAAAGTGTGTCAACAAAATACATTATCAGTCCATGTTTTATGCCACACTTTTGTGTGTCATTGGCTTATACGACACACTTAAGTGTGTCAACCATGACACACTTAACGTAAGTCAATTTATTTCACAAAAATATTTCACTTTCTTAGACTGGCAACTGATTACACTAATATACAGACAATGTCTAAGAATTAGAAGAAAAATTCGCGAAGGTATTAATGTTTTTGGGGCGAATTGTACTGCATTCATTCAGGTGTGTCAAAATTTCTCTCAGTGTAGAAAAGGATAGAGGAAAAATGTTTCTACTCACTGAGCGTCTCTCCCTCTCCTCAGGTTAAGAAGCTGAACCGATTGTAATAATTGAGCAATCAAGAAAGATGTTTTTTTAAGATGTTCCATTTCGACAATCCATTTCTAAAATGACCGAATAAAATCATGGTTCAATTTTTTTCAGAGGAGAGGGTGAGCGTTCCCTACGTTAGTAATCGTCTGGCTGTATATAAGCACTTCCTCTCACGACTCCAGAGTTCCTTAAACATACTGACAAAAACAGCAAAGGTGTTTATTTCCCGTCTACCAGGGACACCTTATCTAACCTTTCACTGCATTAATGTTTTTTTTTAATTTGGAAGTGTACTCGTCAATGATGGCGTCCGAACTGAACTCGAACGCGTGTGGTGTATCGAACACATATCATATGCGTTCACTTTTGTATAGTATGCTTCATTAGCGATACAAACCGTAGAGATACACTTGTCTCAATCAATTATTTCTACATTCAGCAAAATTCGGTGTGTGTCATATTCGACACACCATGCAGTGAAGCTAACCTTACTTTTTTCTCCTTCTGGTGTCCGAGTCCGGGGTTTCGATGAACCGACCATCGGGTGCCTGCACATTGGAAGTGCCAACTTAGGAAAAAAATTGAACCTGTGAAATATTTAAGAATTACTTCTGATGATCTAAAACATCAGAAAGTTCGGCAAATGCTTTAATTAACCTGAAACAAAATTTCTCACGTACTAGAGGCCTGACTTACTTTTATTACTTTCCACAACTTAGACTCAAGGTAGTATTTGTAAATGAAAAGGAGTTCTTCCTCACGTTCATGCCCGCAACTGACCACAATCCTAAGGAACAATCAAAACCATTCGAATTCTGAAATACATTACTGTCCAGGAGAAATAATTTAATCTTTAACCTTACTTGAAGAATTTCGTTAAAGAACAATCGAATTCTGATATTCATCAAAAACAATTCACGAGAAATAATTTACCTTTAACCTTACTTGAAGAATTTCGTTAAAGAATTGTTTACCGGAGCCATGACTGACGATCGATGGCGCTGCCATCTCACCGCGACATTGGGCTCGTCCTCGGCCAACGGACGCGTCCAACGGACGCCGACGAAGGCACGTTACTCTCTCCCCATCGACAACATGTCGCAGTCCGTCTCCATTATGTAAATCCACAGGAGAGCTTCCGAAGAAAACTCCCTCGAAACCACAAGAAAAGAAACGAAATAAATTTATATCAGAGACGCAGTAATTGTTCTCGTCTGTTTTTGTTTGGGATACTGTCCGGAACTAACTGTTCTCAACCGCAGCTCCGTCAGCGAAAAATGTTCCTAACTTTACAACAGATGTACGAGGTACAATAAATAATTGTTCTCGCTTACAGGTCTCATCATTGTACGAGTACGCGTTGGTGGCTGCTGTTGTATCGACACGGGAAATATTTATGAACCAGAATAACTTGAGAGCACGAGTATCTTATCTATCCTACCAATTGTCTCGATACATACACCATTAGCGTAATAGACATCAGAAATAAGGCTTTAAACCATCTTATAGGAAAACTACGGCTGATTTATGTCGTCATATAGGCCAATTAGTTACAAAAATAATTTATTTAAACAATCAATAAAAGGGAAATTACTTAGTTCTCATTAGACACCAAGAGAAAGTTACATCCTTTGGATAGAGAAAGACGGGGAAACGCTTGTATACGAAGCAGCGCGATCGAGGGCTTCGTGACACATGGGGGAAGGGATGAGAGTAGTACCCGGAGAGGGGAGAAGTGGCTGGGGTAAGAAAAAGGGGTGAAGCTAGGAGGGATACATTTTTATGGTCACCAGTCACGTAATTTTTCGCATAGTTAGAATTCGAAACGTTAATGGTAAGAATTCAAAGTTAAATTAATGGGAACAACGGCACAATTAGGGAAATGGGTAAAAATAATGCCTAAACAATTTACAAGTTAATGTAAATTGTGTAATCCTCGATACCCATTCCTGCAAATGTCTAGTCCTCGAAATTTTAGGATTTTCCTTGGGCAAATTGAGCTGGGAATGACATTAAAACCTCGTTTTCCTATTTTCAAGTCATTTCTAGTGAGAAATCAAAAAATTTCCCACATTATTATATCATGAAATTTTCGGCAAAAAACGTAAGGGTATACCCTTACGAAACTTGTTGACTTTTTCATTCAATGTTTCCTAAATCAATTAAACACTTTGACAACTTCAATATTCGGTTGTACATCAGGAAAAACTACTTATTTCACCACAAATTCTTACAGCCATCTCATAAAGCGTTTATGAAAATTTGGTCCAAATTTGCTAGTTGAATTTCGGGCCATTATTAAGGCGAATCGCGCTGAGAATGACTTTAAAACCTCGTTTTCCCATTCTCAAGTCGTTCCTAGTGAGAAATCAGAAAATTTCAAACATTTTATTTCCCAAAATTTTTGGAAAAAAACGTATGGGTTTCATTGATTTTGATTTCCCTTAATATTTCCCTTACGATATTTACCTTACGATATACGATCAGTATTTCCCTTACGATATTTTTTTACTTTTCCAGTCAATGTTTCCAAAATCAATGAAACTCTTTGACAACTTCAATACTCGGTTGTACATCAGGAAAAACTACTTATTTGACCAGAAATTCTTCTAAACATCTCATAAATCTCTATACCCTTGCGATATTTTGTACTTTTCACTCGGTATTTCCAAAATCAATGGAAATCTTTGACAACTTCAGTACTCGGTTTTACATCAGGAAAAACATTTTATTTAACAAGAATTTCATATAAACATCTCATGAAGCGCTTGTGAAATCAGAGAATTTCAAACATTTTCATTTGCCAAAATTTTTCTAAAAAAATGTAAGGGTATACCCTTAATATTTTTTGACTTTTCAGTCATGGGTTCCAAATTCAATGAAACTCCCTGACAACTTCAGTACTCGGTTTTACATCGTGAAAAACTACTTATTTGACAGAAATATTTATAAACATCTCATAAATTTTATGAAATTCGTTTCAAACCTGCAAGTTAAATTTTGGGGTTTTCCTAAGGCGAATTGAGCCTCGTTTTCTTATTCTCAAGTCAAGTCCTCGGTTTCCAAATCTCTTTTCCTATCCTTCGCTAATATCACTTGGTTGAAAAATTCCGATAATATTTATGTAAGTGCATTTGTTTAGAAATTTGCAGTTGCACAAACTGCGATTATGAGTTTCAGTTTTGTTTATAGTGTCGTATTGATCAGGGATGATAACATTTACGTTCAGAAAAAAATATCTCGGCCAAGTAAGTTGATTCTATCTGATCTATCATCTTCCACAATGAGAAACTTATGATTAAAACTAACGTCTTTATAACTAATGATTACTGAAGATTGACCAAGCAAATTCACAGAGCTACCACTGTATCCGAGCAATTTATTATACGTAGGATTTATAATAGCACCAACAGCAAGTGCATCACTTTTACGTAACGTCGTGACCGCATTGTCATTGTCAGGGAGAAATTCAATAGGTTTACCATTTAAATGGCATTTCAATATCGTAGGCCCTTCAGTAACGGGAATTACAATGGCGTTTATTCTAAAAAATTAGAATCGTTCAAGTTATTTGTGTGAGCATGAGAGAAATTATGAAGAGTTACCGTCACAAGTATCGTTCCAACGATTTTATAGAGTGAACTCGTTTCTTCGTTGCTGAGACTCGCGTGAACGCTGCGAGCCGCTCATTGCCAAATCTTCTCTTTCGACGTTGCTATGACAACCGCACCGTTCTGGCTGCACCATGGCTGCGCGGGCTGTGTGAAATCTTTCACGTGTAGTCGAAGGAGGCCGCGCTGCAGTCGTTGTAGATTTGCAAACTTTAAAAATGGGCTCTGTTTTCCCACATGTATTACACTTCAATTTCAAAGCATATCAATTCTTTGCAAGATGCTTCTGCTTAGTGCAACAACGTATGCATATGTAGTTCGGTAGTAATTTTTCTGTCGTGAGAAATGATGAAGACGAATCCTCACGAATAATATCGTGAGCAATGGAACTTACCTGTTTGATGAGTTTTGCATGTTCAACACACTCGTTGAAAGATTTTCGGTCACACTTCTGTAGAACTGCTCTGAGAATTTACGATGATCGTAGACCAGGAACGAACGCATCTCTCAAGAGACGATCACGATAGCAATTATCGTATTTGCACGCAGATGCTAAGTCATTTACCGTTTTAGCATAACTTTCTATGGATTCTTTAACACCTTGCTTTTTGTTTAGACATGTAACAGACGCACCGTCGATCGATTTCTTGATTTCAAATTGCTGTAGTAATTTTTCTTCTAGTTCATCATACGTAGCATCAGCGAGTAACGTCGACTTAGTTCTTCGTTGTAGCTCAGGAATGATGTTTACAAGCAAAGCATAAACTAAAATACCAGCTTTCATACCGTCATAGTGTCCCGCCTCCTGAAGAGAGCCTGCACACTGCACTTTGAATCGTTGTAAAAATTCACACACTATTTCCACTTCAACGTCGAATGGAGGACAGCTAACTGTAAAATGTGCCAACTTGGTTTCAGAGCATTTTTAAAGTTCAAATTCACGTTGGAGGTTCGAAATCTTCGTCGCTATATATGTTGTGTAGTTTCATTCAAACTCAACTAGAGGCTTATTTGACTGTAGCTGCAAACTTCAGTGTCAGTAGCTTTAGACTACAAAGGCAGGAATAAGGAAACTCTGGAAACCAAGTATAAGTGTACTGGGCGGCAGTCGGTTACAGACTTCCTCTCAAAACAAGCCGTGCCCGGAAGTCAGGCAATTAAGATGCGCGTAACAATGCCTTCCGGAGCCCGCAAAAGGTGCGTAAAGCCCTGTTTACACTGGTCTACATTTTGTCCCAGGCTTACGTTTAGACACCTCGTGTGGCGCTTCACATGAGCCATGAGCGTCTAAAGTAGACATTGAGCGAGCCTCGAAGCGCGCGCTGCTCAAAACCAGTCAGTGTGAGGCCAGCTGCTAAGAAGTGTGGATTACTGTCGACGAGCTTGTGTGAATATTGTTGCTGAATCGTAAGCTACGTTATCTCTTTTTTATTTGCATGAGCGAAATGTTACTATATTCGTTCATTTTCATTAAAATATAATGGAAAGCAGCCTCCTCATATTCGCAGCTTTTAGCCAGCCAAAAACATTGATGGGCGTAGTACATTTCAATTAAAAGCAATGTAGTTTCTCGCGGCAGTGTTGCGTCAGTCATAACGGATGAGCGAGAGGTGCTACCTCACTTGATGACATCCAACTCCACACTGACCGGTCAAGACTCAAGAGTTGCGAGGTTCTCGTGCGGCGCGCCTCATGAATTCGATCAGAGCGAATCGGGAACTTCGGGCTCACACACACACAAATATGAGCCTCAGTGGTGAGCCTGGTATGCACGAGTCGCGCCTCAAGGCCGAAATGTCCCCTAGTGTAAACACCCCTTAACAATAGCTTCCGGAGCTCCAACTCACAAAACCAGTGTCACATTATAACGACGCATATTTTAATATACAACAAGAGGGTACGGGAACTGCGCTGCCTGGAGATGAGCAGTAGGGTGAAAATGCAAGCCTCAATCTCTTTCTCAGAAATTGGGGAAAAAATCCTGACTTAGTGACTCATAAAGAATTTGATAAGCCTCAATTTCAGAGTAACTTGAAGGATGTATTTACTTTCATTAAAACGGCAATTTTTCGTAAAAAAAATGATGTTCTAATAGATTTGTTCGTTGTTTAGTCAAACAGTGATTGACTACGACAAGCTGACTCTAAATTCAATAGTATAAATTATTTATATATCAACGGTCCATCAGTGGAATCATTTAGATCTTCATCAATAGATAGAGCGAAATACAACTTTTCTGTTTTTCTATTAATGAATGGGCGACATGCACGCTCTTCAAAATAAGGAGTTGTAACTAAATGGGCTTTCTCCATGTAATGATAATTTTTCGTATGTGTTTATTCATAAATGACATGAAGGGGAGCTCCACCGGATGGGAAAAATATAGTGTTCTTTCAAATTTCAAAAATTGTCAGAAGGGAAATTTTAAATTTTCTGTCGTTAAACTTTTGAAATATTGTTACTTTTTGTCGATGCGGCGCATCTCCTTCTATGGGTGAATAAAAGATCAAAGAAAATCGCTTTAAAAGGAATCATATTTCTTTGAAAAACATATTAATTAAAAAGAACGTTTCGACCAATTTGTTGGTCATTTTCAACTTTCTGAAAAATACAAACACAGAGCAGTACATTCTTCAGTGGAATTTTTGACATTTAATGAAAGAGAGACAGAAATTACACTAATTGCTGAGGGAAGGCAGGTTGCGTATGGTGTAAGGTAAGTTTTTTTTTTAAAGAACGGATTCGAAATGCGATGGTTAATTGCACCGGATACAGAAGAAACTACTTTAAAATCGTCTAGCCGAACTGGCAGCTAGACAATTAAAGTAATTTCTTTGAATAGACTTTACAAAAATCAAAACTTTTACTAATATCCATCTATGGGAATTAGCGCCCCTCTAAAATGTGAGAACATCTTACGGTTACATCTAATTGATGAATGTCAAAAAGTTCATCATAATATGAAACATTTTGCAAGACATGGTTCGTTGACGTTTAACAAACGCGGTCTCTGATTGGTCTAATTTGAAAGAGTCTTGCGGAAGGATTTCAAACTCGATTTGAACTCAGATGACGGGCATTTAAACCATTCGATTACTCTTTGTGTGACCCTTAGGCACTCTTTGAGGAATGTGTTGCGTGTTAAAATATATTATAACCATTATTTTTAAATGTCACTTTACTTAGAGGTGAAGTGCAAAATTTTGCACCGAGTAAAGTTTTCTGAAATGACGATACTCCTGGTGAAGCATTTTATAAAAATGCAGAAAAGAAAATTTTCCTATTTTTCATGTGTTTATTCCTCATCATTACAGTCATTACTTTATTCAATATTTTAATTGAAGCCTTGTTTATAATCAGTTTACTTTGTTCGATAGTAAAGCTCATCTAATTTCTCATGGTGGGCCTGTGGTTAATTTTTGTCACAAAAATCTTGAAAACTCCAACAAAATCTATGTTGTTGCATGTTATGTTGCAGCCGTCATTTTATGAAAACGTTAAACTTATGGTCTAATACCTATTTGATTTCTAGTCTTACTCTGAACAAGATTGCAAGAGCTACTAAGTGTTTTCCAAAGTTGATATGGATTGTAACAAATCAGTTCTTGGTTATTGAGATATTTAGAGCTGCATAATTGTAGCTGTTCTAAGTTGTTTTATATGTTATGCCTGTTCTTGTTAATTTTTTTAGTACAATTGTGAGTTTTGTTACAATCTGATAGCCTAATTTTTCTTGGTACAACATGCTTGTAAAGTTTACTTATCACAAATGTGACATCGAAGAGATAAATGCAATATATAGCCATTTTTGTGTATGATGTATTTATGCCCCTTTTGCTTTCATTTTAAGCTTCTTTTATCTAGCATAAGTCCCAGGATAGGTTTGGTTGTTATTGATTTTGACTTTTGTTAATCCTGTGTTTTAGGTAGCTCCTCTGTATAGTTTTTAAACAAGAACATTTGAAAATGGAGAACTGCATTCTGCTTTCATTGTAAAAGTAATGTGACAATTTTAATGGTGAATTTTTTTCAGAATTGGCTTAAAATTTAGGTGAATGTTTGATTTTAAGTATAATCATAGATGAGTTTTGTAGTGGAGAATTATCCTGTCTTGTGTAGAATAAGAAATGCTGTTGTATTGAAAATTGTAGGTGACTGCTTATTTTTTACTGAAGTGTGAAGGTAGTGATAGAAGTTTGAATTAACTTGCTTGTTCTATCAGGTATGGCTGTTTTTTCTAGTAATTGAAACAGTCAATAGGCAATTTAATGTGATCAAAGAAATTAAAAATTCTGTTCCAAAAAATTTCAAAGTTGAATGACTCAAAAATTGTGCATCAGCAAGCAAAATGTCATTCATGTAAAACGTTTTTAAATGTGCTCCTTTGGTGATTCTTTAGAACAGAAATTTTAATTTCTGTGAGTGCATTAAACTCAATATTAACCTCAAAATATAATGGAAAGTATTATTAACTGCTTTTATTTTGTTGAAATCAGTTTTTTATTTAGAAATATATTATCAGTTGAAAATCTGCTTCAATGAGATAGCTGAAATTATTTCTATGCTTCAAGCAGGATTGTGTGTGTCAATTTACAAATTATAATACTCAGAAATGTTCATTTTACAAGATTAATTCATCCCATGTTTCTGCTGGTAAAAAGAAAAAATTGTAACCCATCATATATTTTAATATAGCCATGATATTAAATTTCAAATTAGTATTTGCATTCCAAGACCTAAGTAAGTTTTTTTTTTCATTTCTAGAGAGTATCTGAAGATAATGGTAATCTTTAATTATCTGCAAATCAATTTGTTACCAACTGGGCAAGGAATACATAAAATTAGATCTATTAGTTTTCTATTGCAAGTAAACTATTTTGTGGCTATAACTGAATCAGTGGAAGTCTGAATGTAGTATACTCTTCTCTTTTGGGAAGGCTTTTGGCATTTCAGCCTGATATTATAATGAGGAAGTCTAGACATGTGTTCCTGAGCCAAAAACTTGAGCGCTATTTTTTCTGAAAACTGGTTCATAAATGTGCTTTATGTCTTCCTCACATCCAAAGGCACTCATAAATTATTATACCAATGTATTACTGAGAAATAAAAGCTTTGAAAATTAAATGTAACTCAAACGCTTTTTACCCTGCTTTGGACTTTTTTGTTTTTTCCTATGCATTCCTTGAAACATAAAAAGATGCAAGGTATTAAGTTATTAACCAATGTCTGATAATTGGTCAGGTACTTTACTGTATGAAAAAATTTAAAATTTTGTGCAATGTGGCTTAGTTAAAAGTGAATAAACAGGTGATATTTTCATGGATACAGATGTCTTGCAATTTGTTGTAGTTCATTTCTAAGTTGCTTGATCTTTGAATAAGTATTGGAGCATTTCTGATGGGACTTGTTCTCTTATCAAGCATAGGATAGGATTAAGGTTTAGGTTAGTTAATTTTATCTATCCTATGCTGGGGCTGGCACCCTGTGAGAGATATTGTTAGGTACTCAGTTATAGGTAAGCTTTGAGACTTCTATCTTTTGTGCCCACTTATACAAAAGTTTCAATTTTCATGCTGCTTTGTATTTCTTTTTTTTTAACTTGCCGTGCTACATGCAAAGTATTTCTGTGAGAGAACATACTTTATGCTTAGACTCAGCATTTTTACAATCTATATTTAATAAGCTCTTCATAACATCCTTGAAATCATTTTAGTTTGGGCCAAGGAGTCTTAAAGTAAGTACGAAAGTAATAATAATTCTTGCTGTTATTTACAGTTACTAATATGTTTTCATTATTTGCAATTTAAATGACCCCAAACCCTTAGCCATTCATTGCTAACTTTCTTAAACCTATGGTCTATGTTTTAAGGTTGCTAAAGTCATAAAAAGTTGACAATTTTTATATCTTGCATGAGTGCAGAAAGTTTTCATAGACAAATATTACAATTTGGATTTAGGTTGCCCTGGGCTTTGAGAGTAAGACATGGGAAAGAAATAATCCTATACTGAAAATTTTAACATAGTTGCTTGAAATATAACAGATTAGGAGATTTACAATAATGGTGGAATTTGTTTACAAATTTTTTTGCTGGAAATTGCAAGGATGTTTTAATACTCATTCTTGATTAATTACATTAAGTAGTGTACTCTTGTAACATGAAATATAGTAGTCATTCATGTTTTTAGAATCAAAGTGTTAGGATGGCAACAATTGAGTCAGTTGGCTTTGACTGAATAGTAGTATTAATTTGTATTTCTATCACACAAGTCATGTTTAGCCTATGTACTGAATGCTAGTGTACTAACAAGGTGTATTAAAAATTAATGTAGTGGTGATGAAAATGGGGTTCCAAAATCTCTCAGCATTTAGAGCTTTTCATGTTAGAAATTTTTGTTTGCAAAGACTGTCTGATGTTTATTTATTCATTTTAATTTTTTTTTCAGAATGATTATTTGCTAGTAACTGAGACCAACTATAAATTTTGAGCTATATACTATAAAGTCAGTATTTATGGGCTTTCATTAAAGTTGCTTGTACTCTGGAGCCATGAGTGGCCAAGGGTTCTTTGTCATGGATCCGTCTCCACTTCGAGAGGAACCTCGACGTGTCCTAAGGCCTGCTAACACGGTCTATTTTGAGGCAAGTTTACCAAACTCAGTGTAGTCCTACATAAATTTGCTTTTTCATTTCTTGCATGATCATATTCTTGGTTTTCATGAAAAGGATTGATTTTCATGAAAAGGATTGTTTTTCATAGTAAAGTTATGCTCAATTATTGTTGATTGTTCTGGCTTACTGAACTTGTTCAGATTGTAAAAAATGCTAAGTTAAACATATAGGCATTAACCTGGTGATCTGTACTTGAAGTTGCTCAAACTTAGTTTATAATTGTTATGTAGAGTCTTTGAATAACTTAATGATGTGTAATTTGATCATAGATATTTAACTCTTCTATTCTATTGCTCAACACAATGTTTTTCACCACAGGTTAGCCCCTCTCACAAGCCTGCGAAGGAAAAGACTGTAGAGGAGGAAGTGTCAGTGCTCCGACTCATTCACTTCACCCACTGCCCAAAGATTGATTTTGACAAAGTAAAGCTTGGAAATGAGAAGAAGAAAATCTTGAGGATTTTAAATCCCAAAGATGTTGAACAAGAGGTGGGTGATTTGTGTATGAGCACAGAGTATGATTTGGATTATTAGAGAATTTAGTGTTAGAGGATTGGGTCAACTATTAAGAGTGTTTTGGTGTTGGGAGCGGAGAGTAGTAGATATGGGTCTGTTACTGCTTTTGGTACTCAGGAAATGTATTTATGTGTGTAACTTCTCCAGATTTTAGCTTGAAGTATTTGAGCATCTGTTAATAGTTGATTTAATTAAGTTTTATCAGAAAATTTTTTTTTCATGAAAATTTTGAAATTTTCAACATGTAATTTATTGAATGCTCTGAGACATCCACAAATCAGCTATGCTCTGAGAGGTCATGAATAGTTCCTCATATGTATGTATGTCAAAGTTGCTGATTTCTTAACATGTAGCTGATCTATATGTGTTTCCAAGATTGCAATAAAATCTTAAATATACTGTGTCTTTTGCAATTGAATAAGAAAACTCCATTGATAGTTTTGAAAATTGAATTTGACATGACTCTTGAGGCTACATTTTGTATCTGAGTTGAAAATATCTCTGTTGATAGTCTTGGTTGATAACTGAAGTAGGTATAAATCTTAATTTTTACCACTGAAAAATTTCATTTACTACTGCCAAACGAGAAACAATAGCTTGTTTTGTTGCTTTGTGTTCTATGAACCACAGGAGATGCATTGAGAGTAGCTGCTCAATTTAGTTATATTTTCTCAGTAATGAACTAAAAAAATAAAATTCTCTTTTTCTTTTTCATGCCTGAAGGTGCAGTCTGACCTTTCAATTCTCAATAGTGGATTCAGAGGCTCAAGTGAGGTGTTTTACCAGTACTTAAAACACTAATCTTCTCGTGAAAGATGATTGTCGTATTGCATTGCACTGTATAGGATAGACGATTTTGAGTATGTATAGGATAGACGATTTTGTTTTACCTTGGAATATTTAAATACATTTTTCAATATGCTATACAAATTTACAGTGTAGAATACTAAAATCAATAATAGCACTGAAAAAAAGTGTTTTTCAAGTTTTCTGTTCTTACTCAGAACATTTTGTATGTAGTATTTAATATGTAAGATTTAGTTTCCTCTAGCTTGGGCATTTTGTCTAGTGACATGAGTAAATGTGACCCATTACCTATGAGCCAGCGCATTAGGAGCATAATTCAAACTATAATAGCGGATTCCTGAGAAAATATTCACCTTCTGTTGCCTGAAATATCCAGCCAATACATAAGTACCACTGTACTTGTCATCAAAAGTATTTCTTTTTCAAGTTGGAGTTATTGTTCATTTGAGATAATTAAACCTGTTTTCAAATTATAGATTCAAATGTGTATTTTTTAAGTTTGGTTGCGTTGAGGTAACGTTTCATATAATTCATTTAATTCATTTAATTTAAATGAATTGCGTTTCAAAAAGGAGAGCTATCTATCTTTGTGTAGTGTTGAGGAATCCAGTTTGCATAGTGGGAGAAAGGGTATAGGCTAACTAATAGCAAAGCTCAAACAATGCATTTTTCTATGGAGGAATCCCTTTATTGAAAATTTAAAGTGTACAATGCATAAGAAATCTTGAATGAACGCGAGTCTTTATCCACAAAAATTTTGGCGCTTGGTATGTGAGCGTAGTAATATCAGCCTTGTGGTCAAACGTGCTTCATTTCAGGTGGTCTGTGAGAAGCTGCCTGGCAGTGAGAGCGGGTTCACAGTATCCTCCACTGCAGCCACGCTCGCACCTACCGAATTCTGCGACGTCGAAATATGGTGGAGGCCCACCAAGGAGGGTCCGGCCAGGGAGACGCTACAGTGGCGGTCTAGTGCCGGTGTGCGCGCCCAAACGGTCATCTTTGGTTCCTGTTTTGAGCCTGCAGTGAAGAAGAAAAAAGTAAGCATCTTAACACTAGTTTTATTCAATACTAATTTCTGCCTTTCAATCTCATCCAAAAAAAACAGTGATTTCTGCAAAATTTGTGGGAAATTGTTATGTCTGCCCTTTGCCCAAGAGATTGGTCAGTATACTTGTAGCTCTTTCCCTTCCTGTCTTGGTCTGATCTTCCATTTTGCTTTTCAGCCACTGGTAATGCCTAAGTAAATTGGTCAATGCAGGGGAAGTTGTGTTCATGTCATATTTAAGGGTATCATTGGAAGTTAGAAAAGGTCCATGTTTGTTATTTTACTGTAAGTGAAAATTTGTATTTTCAATTGCATGGGAAATGCTGCTTTACTGTTAATTAGTTTGACATCGTAAGCATTTTTGTAGGAGATGCTGAAGAAAAATAAAATTTAAAATTTCCTAGCACAAATTTCTCAAAATTTTACAGAATTCATTTGTTTTTTTGGTAACAGAATGAATCACTCTTTTAAATTAAAAATAGTGTGACCTTTCATATCATCCTTATTTTTGGTTGTTACTGAATAATAAGTATTTGTGTTTGTGGGAACATTATCATTAGTTCCATTGTCTATTGGAAAAACTTTTTATGAATGTAGCCTTATTTGCTTGTCTCAATCTATTTTTTTGTGTCGTGTGTCTGGCACATTTTTTGGTATTATTTCATTTCTACCAAATGTTTTTGAGTCTCCATTAATACATCTGCACAGTAGTAGATATGAATCTTGTTTGCAGATTTAAAAGCAAGCTGGTGAAAATTGCCGTGGCTCTTAGGCTTAGCTCCTATGGTTCTTAGACAGGATCGTTTTGCTCATTAAATTATGTTTTGATAATAGTTTCTCATAATGCTTCATGTTTCTGCTCACTGAAACGTACATTTTCCTTGCATTAAATAATTAGAATTATCAGAATGCATCTCTCAGCATTCTCTTAGATGTCGGTAGAGAAGCGACTTGTGATTCTTAGCTTAGAGCAGGAGTCTCCAAATTTTTCAATGTAAGGGCCACATTACATATTTTCTGCATGCATACATTCATAGGAATAAAAAATGAAAAAATAACCATTTAATTCAGCGATACCAGTCGTAAGATAATTAATTTTTCAAGGTCACCACTCTGGGATTTGTTTGGCAGGCCTGATGAAATTACGTGGCGGGCCGAATGTGGCCAGCGGGCCATAGTTTGGAGACCCCTAGCTTAGAGTATTAATCGCATATTACATACTCATTTCCGTGAACTTACCACTAGTAATATTCTATGTTAGACTAATGAAGTGATTATCTGTACAATCTATTAGAGCAGACAAAAGTTTCGTGGTAAGACTACTTGACCTGAAATAGGGCCTTGAATATCCCCATTGTTCCATGCATTTGTGTTCAAGTTGCCTCAGATGAGAGATTTTCATCTGTTGCATTGACTAATTGCATTGCGTTCAAATTTCAGCCTGCCAATAATACTGGGATTTGTTATTAACAGGAAAGCTAGCATGCGTACTTTTCATCAATGACTTGTGTGCAGGTGCGGCCTGGAACGCGGGCCCCACTGCAAGGCCAGAACGTGGTGAAACCTAAGTCTGGAGTGAAGCAAGAGAGTGTGGCTGGTTGCAGGCCAGGCAAAGGTGCCAGAAAAGCTGAGTTGAACAAAGAAAACTCAGCACCCGGAGAGCGCGTAGCCAGAGGAGCCAGGGCTCTGAAGCAACCCATGCAGCAGAATAAATTTACTCTCACTGTGCAGCCTCATGCGTTCAAGTTCTCTGAAAGTGCCCGCACTGGTCCTTCTTTGGTGAGCTTTTGAACAAAGTGTACGGTACTGGTGTGGTGTTCTGGTTGTATTTGATGGAAACTTGCATGGTGTTGGACCTTTTGTTCGCTGTTGTGAGGAATGAGTACGCAATTTTACCATCTTTATCTGCATTTCTTGAAAGATCTTCCACTTAATATTGTGTTTTGCGTTTAAGGAATAGAGATCCAAAACAGGGAGAAATAAAGAAAATGCAAGTGCGCAATGACTACCCATCACGTCATCCGCCTGTGAGAGATACTGGAGAAGATGATTAAATGTGTCGCTTAAGAACAGCATCACGTGACACTCAGAAAGGGATGGATAGGAACTCTTGTGCTTGGTTCAAGCAGAGGATGTTTCCCATGTTTGTTGAGGTAAACGTTCGCAGGCAATACAAAATTTCTGAGAGGAAACCCTGTGCTACTTGTATCAGATTCATCTTCTTTTGCTATTGCTATCTCCACGAATGAATTTCAAATCATGCAGGTTGCTTTTTTGTGAAATCCAATAGTTTTCCTCAAGTCATTTTTCTTTTTTACTTCAGCTCTGCCTTCTCGAGTCCTGCTCTTTCTTTGTTTTAATGCAGCTTTTTCATCAAATTTTGACGTTGTGGATGTCTCGAGTAGATAAACGATGAAGGAAGTAAAAGCAGTAATTATCAATGGTGCGTAATTAGTGTTTTTCATTTGAATAATTTTCAGGTTTTTTTTTCTGATAGACTGTTAGCCATTTGTGTTGAAACTGCTGGCCGATGAAAAAAATTTTTTTATCAGGAATGATGAAAATAATGCGATTAAATGTGTATGTCTTGCTGTTGTGCTTGGGAGATAATTTTCACATTTTTCTATATTTACGAATGTAGTAATTAGTGTTGAGTAAAACTAATGTTAAGATGCCGTTATTAGATAACAAAGGAGACCCCAAAATTCGATGGCACCAGGATGCTGCTCGTCTATCCGAGTTTTAAATAGGCGTCATCACGTTTTTATTTAGGTGTACATGTCTTGGCCAGCTAGCACAGATACACGATTCAGCTGCTGTCTTTTGTATGGACTTATAATTATACTTCTTATTTCGCTTGCATGCGTGTAGTAGTTGATTTTGAAAATGAATAAAAAATTGTGAGTAAGCAGAATCCTACGACAGTGCTGTCAAACAACTACCAACCAAACCTTTTACGTCTCCTGACGGCATCCATTTGGCAGCTAGTGAACAGGTGTGGAAAGTATTTAGTGCGATAATAGTAATTCAAAAGTAGGTTCGAAATTTTGCATCAGAGTGAGGAAGTTGTTGCTGGACTAACATTCTATAGAGCTCATAAAGCTATCATAAATGCTTAACGTGCTCTGTAAAACAGTTATGCTAATAGACTTGTAGAATATCGCTTCTAACTCATCAATATTAAACAAACTAGTGTAGACGGCCGTCATTAATGCCGGGATTCGATAATCTCTCTGTAATAAAACGCTAGGGTGTCTACAAATAAATAAATTTTTACATTTTGTGCATAATTTCTCGTATGTTCTTACAATGGGAATCTCATTGAACAGTTACTGCTTGCTTGGTTGGTGCGTGGGTCTGTCACGCTCTTAAGGATGCTTTAATGACCGTATCTGAGATACGAATTTTACCAGTATACAAATGCAAGAATATTTATTCGCGGGTACTATTTCTTTGTCATTCGCATCTTGAGACTTATTGAAATAAATTATCGAATCCTGTCATTTTTTGACGGGTGGTGTCCACTAGTGTTCAATAAAGCTCATAAGTCATGTAATCAGGTCGTATCACAGATACGGTCATTAAGCACATCTAGTGGATGTGACAAATCCAGTGTGTGATAAGTAAACAGTCGCTTTCTATCTTATATTAACTTTAAATATTCCCCTGTGTAAACCCAAAAGAGCGTGAGAGACGGACTAAGCAAGCAAGCCACTAATTGTGTATTATTATTTAGTGAATTATTTTTCACCCGTTCTCTAATTGCTGAATTGATAACGTCGGCAAATGTGAAAGATGCCGAAATTTATGACAGCACAAACACATTTGTAGGATGAATGATGTTCTTTTCTCGTGTACCTTGAGTGCAACGGATGTTCAGATTAACGTGCTCATAATTGAGGAAAACTGTTTCTGTATAACCCCACAGAGGAGTATGCCAGTTGTTTTGATGAAATACATTCAGTTTCAGAGTGGAGGCACCGGAGAGGGGTGCAAGCGCCGAGACCCATCATGTGATAAGCAAACAAGCCGAGGCTTGCGTGAGAGCCTCGGGTATTTTGAGACCCTAGAGACAGAGCGTATCACGAATACCTACAGCTCTGAAGTGCACGAAGTTCAGGAAGAATGTCGAGTGGAGAACTCCGAGAGCTTCCATGCCAAAGAAGTGCCTTACGCTAGAGACTACGATTCTATCAATCTCGAGACAGCTAACATTGACACCAAAACATACATGACTACCGAGGTGAGCTCTCGTTCAGTTCATCACTATGACGAGCTTCAAGAATTCAGCATGAACCCTCATAGTTTTCAACATGGGAATGCTGACGCAAAGGTTGATTTGGAGACCAAACCTTTTGAAAAAGTTCATTCGTCTTCCTTCTTGAAAAAAGGTGGTCTCAAGAAGCACGTTATGTGGAAAGACACCTATGGTAATCCTGAATTGGTTTCTGAAAGCATTGCTAAACAGACAAGTGAGTACTCTGAAGAGTATGTGGAGACCTATGAAGAAATAGTGGAAGAGGAAATTATACACGAAGAGGTATACTTATCTAAGAGCCAAGCCTCTTCTCGTGACGGTGGCTTTAGGAAAATCATTGCAGGTCGTCTGCCAGATTGCACGGTTGCAAGCTCTCCTGCTCGTCGTCAAACTTTCGTCAAGGCAGAGGAAATCAGTGATGATTCTCCTTGTCTTGCAGGTGGCGTACATGTCATCAAGAGAAATGTTCATGATGTTGAGACAAGCACAACTTCTGAAGGCACATTCGTCTCTGCCTCTGCTCATAGCATGCCGCCATTGATGTCTGACTCCCCTGCGAGACGAGAGACCTACACAGCTGAAACTTTCACGAGCATTAGTGAAGGCAAAAATCTTCCTCCGTGTGATGTGGAAAGCTCTCCTCTTCGAAGGGCGACTTACGTCAAAGACTATTCAGATTCTATGAGACGAGCAACGCTCTCAGTGGCTCCTGAATGTCCTCCAAATATTTCTCGACGGATACCGCCATTCTTTCCTGAAGGAAACGTTCATGGTCGTGGCAGAGTTGTAGCAGCTACTCCTCCGACGCCTGTCCGAAGCAAGAAGCTAGCACCCAGCGGCTTCTCTGCTATTGCTGCTTCGTGTATGAACCTCCTCAACCAACTTGAGATCAACTCTCCTGACTCTACAGCCACTAACATATCTCCTGAGCGAAATGTGAACAATTTAAGCGATGAGGAATTTGAACCAAACTGCTCTCTAAAAGTTGCTGGTGGTGATGAATCATTTTGCAAGGAGAATAATCGTAAAGTTAAAAATAATGGGGCTGTCAGTGAAGAGAAGTCCAGTAAGGCACCTCAGCTCTATAGTCCTCTTGTGGGTCGATCTGCAAGGTCACTTACTTCTGGCACTGAAGCCTGTCCTGTTCTGTATGTGAGCCCTGCTGCAGTGCCTATCCTCTCAAAAATACCTGAAACTTACAAGAGTGAAAAATTGACCGAATTTGACAAGCATGAACCTGGAATTTCGTGCGATTTGAATGCAATTAACCATGAGAACTCTGTGATGCAGCTGTCACGTCCACGGCCTGTTTACTCAGCAGCTTCTGAATCGATGCAGAAGGCTTACCTGAATGTAGATGAGAACGCACAATATGGCAGCTCAATTACCACATCGTCTCAGCAGTCAGAGATGTTTTCAGATTCTCTAGAGAACAAAATAGATTCCCTGAATTCTGATTTTGGAAAAAACTCGACTAAGAAAACTCTTGTGACAAGGGCTACCATCCCTGATGCTTGCATCTCTCCTGACGCTGATTTGTCTGACCTCGAAGATAACTTACGCAGGTTGAGCACTGACACTGTTACCAAGGAGACGTCCATCCTTCTTCCTGAGGAGATTGTTAATTTAGACGAAGAAGCTGCTTTGGACGCGAACGTCTGTGACAATTTCCAGGACCCGTGTGCAAACAAATCCTCTGGAAAAAATTCAGGGGGTTTCATCAGACCCTGGGCAAACGAACCGGTTTTTCTAGATGACCCTTGTGTTTCAAAAATAGGTCACCTTCCTGATCCTGCTCTACCTCAAGATCCAACTATTTCACGTGGTGACCAATCCCAAAAACCTCTTCCCAAGCCTAATCCTGAAGTGTGCGGGATGTCTGAACAGACGTTCATGTGCTCTTCTCTGTCTGAGTTCAGCTTCTATCCTGGTAACGACCCAAGAAGATGCTCGACGGGCGTGAAGCCTGTCACTCCTGCAGAAGTTCTTAACTCCCGTTGCATCGAGGGAGGCAAGCGCCTGTTCACGGAGAGCTCAGTGGATGATGCCGAAAAGCAGGAAGACCCAGCTACAAAAGATGCTAATATTTCCTTTGCTACATTAGCTAGTCCATTGTCGACCATCGTGGAAGGAGAGGAAAAGAGGCTATCCGTAGGCCCTACTCTCGTTCAGACAAAAAATGCAACTTTTGACAAATCTCAACCAAGCGTCAATGCTGAGGTTCACGTTGCACCGGTCTCTGAAGAGGTTGTGGATCCAAAGAACGCTCACGGTTTGCAGTTTATTGAAATTTCACCTCCTAACAAACGCCCGGCTGAGTCACCTGCTACAAAACAACCTAGCTGGAGTAAAGCAAAGAGGACAAGGTTAGACTACACTCTGTACATTTAAATCAGTCTGTCTTGCATGCTTGATGTTCCTTTTCTCAGAAAATTTAACCTTATGTTCTTGTTAAAGGTAACTGTTTGGAGTGAACTGAACAACAATTATGGAAAAGCATAGGCCTGCCTATGCTATTCATATAAGAATATTAGTGCTCAAATTTTATACTACAGAATTTATTGGCATTGCTGTTGCAGTTGTGATTTTTGCGATGATTATAATACAACTCTAGTGTGTCAAAGTATGTAATTAGTTTGCATTGATTTGCGATCCTGCACCTTGCTTACCTCGCAGCAGATGAGTGCTTACAAGTGCTTCTGTGGCTTGCATTTTTTTCAGCATTACAAAAACAGCACAAGTCCATTTTACAAGATTTTTAAGACGAGCTCTTTTTATGGTTTTATGGGCTTGGAGTTTTTTTTATTACGTGAATAACACCTCCACAACAGAACAGCAACTGAAAGTTTAGATGGTGTCTTGCATCTAAGAGAACCCAAATCTGTTATAAAATAAAAATTGAAATTTTGAGAGTTGGCACTTTTTTGTCTGGTTGACAGATTTGTGTACACATTGCAGGTACGAGCCCCGCCCTGGCGTTCGGGTCGCTGTGCAGGCGCTCAAACTGACCGGAGAGCGCAAGCTTCCAAACAAGGCGGCGGTTGTGTCGTCCAAGTGCAAGAGTCCCGTCACTGGCGCTTCTCTCAGCAGGAGGGCAACTAAACCACCTCTTCGCTCTCTTCTGGCTGCCAAATGTATGCTGGAATGTTCGTAACCGCTTCTACTTGCTATTTAGCACATAGTGGGAAAAACTAACCATGGATTTTATTCCTTAATTGCCAGACTTTGCATTTGCATCAGTAAAGTCGCGCTCAGCCTGATAAGTTTCGATCAAATTCTCAACTGTGATATTTTTGCTGCTGTAGGCATGAAGTTAACAGCATCCTTAAATGTCATTGAAATTGCCCTTAGGCTGATTTTGCTGTTGCAGATGCTTGTTTATTTATGCTCTCTGGAGAGTTTTGGTGAACAGGAAATATGTTTTCATAGTATATCGTTTAACTTGGACTATTCGGTAAACAAATGTTATAAAAATAAGAAGCTGAAGATAGGTTTCGTAAAAACTAAATGTAAAATACTTGCCAAAAATTGTGTAGTATAAACGTAGTAGGAATTTTAGCAGAATCGCCATCAAATTATTTTCAAGACGATAAACAACAAAGTTTTCAGAATCCTGCTGATTATTCTATATTTTACTGCTAACATGAGTATCATACACCAATATTTAAAAATTTTAAAATATTTCTTTCCCAAATTGTAAACATTGACAGGTTCAGTACTTTCAGAGAATGACAAGAGTGAAATGGTCGAGTGAAACTTGCTTTGCTATTTCTTGGGCTTCTTAGGGCAAATTAATTAATCCTATATGGCCTGCAGCAGCAGAAAGAATTTGGTGAGGAAGCACAGTGACAAAGATAACGTTCTTATAGTTATTATGATATTCTAAATTACATCATTTGCGCAAAGTGGTCGGATAGTCCAGGTTGTAAGCATATTGGTTGATATTATAACAGAAGGTCTGTTTAGTGAAACTTTTAAATAACAGGGTACAGTCTGTGAGATGGCAATTTTTATTGACTTCATGAAAACATAACCACGAGTATACAGCTTTATCTCTGCCCAAGAATTAGAAATCACCCATAGAGTCAACACTGTTGACTGTTTGTGTCTGTACGATAACTATGTTATGTTTAGCTTTTCATTTATCACTGCCATACGAGAGGCAAAGTATAGTTCTTGTACCCCTGTTACTACAATATTTCGAATGCGAGGCTTATCCTTGTCCAAACTAGGCACTGCTCCAACATTGAGTTGGGAGAGTACCGTGGAATCTAGTCTTGGTTAGATTTTAGAACTCGTGGGGTGATGCATCTTATCGATACTTTTTTTTATTGAATAACTACCGTCCTATTTTCAGCACCTCTGACTCTCTTCTTCAACTTTTATCTTGTTTCTTAGCCTTTTTTTTCAATTCGCTGTTTCTATGCTCACGGGATACTGTGTGGGACCAGACCTTGTGTATAAATTCTGCGTTCCCTTAACTCCACATTAAATGGTGATTTCATCCTTCTTCCCTTTGAACATCTTTGTTGTGATAAGGAATATTGAAACTAACCAGTAAACAATCTATCTTCAATATGGATGGGAAAGATTTCCCCTCAAGATGATTTGATTATTGTATCCGAGTAAATTAGAGCTCCATTGAAGAAGGCGATGTTCCGAACGAAGGTTACACAGGCTTTCATCTTTCAGTATTCATTACTTTCTTCTTCAATTTTTATCTTGTTTCATTAAACTTTTTTCAATCATCCTGTTTCTAAGCACAGGTTGTTGGGAGGCATTTTGTGCAGATTTCCAGTTTTCTCAATTCCATGTTATATGGAGCCTTTCTCGGAATTGCTTTTGTTGTCTTGAGAAGGGTCATGGCAAGTTAAAATGGACCTGTTCATTTTTTATAAGGATTCATTACCAATAGTAAACTAGTGTCAAGCTTACGTAACGTAGCTTGAGTGAGATTAGATTCATTTTACGTTTATTTCTAAATTGCACGTCTTATCAGTGTCCGGTGTAACTCATAGTATTGCTATCCTTTCATATTTTATTAACTGAATTATCAATTAATAAGGCATGTTTTCTCATAATAATAATAATTTGGATTACAGGCAACATAGCGCAAACAGGGGAGAAGGACTCCAAAGCTGCTTTGAAGAAGTCAGCCTCAGCGTCGAGCGTGCTTGTGGACCGCATGTTGTCGTGCTCTTCCATTGCTCCTGTAACTTCCAGGACGGCATCTAAAGAGTTGCTAATCAAGTCCCAGCATGAGGGTTCCTCTCTTAAAGCTAATTCTAAGGAATCTTTGGCTAAATCTCATTCAAAAGAAATTTTAGGCGAATATCACCCAAAAGAATCGCTGGTCAAATCCCTGTCTAAAGACTCTCTCTTCAAAGTTCCTTCAAAAGAAATGTTATTCAAACCTTTGGTCGACAAAAAATCTAGTGAACCTTTTTCATCTGACACTTCGAGCAAAAATTTGTTAGGTTCAAATTTAGCTGAAAGCAATGCTCGTAAAACCGGGAAAACGTTATATCGGAGATCTTTAGCTGTGCCTCAGCCCACTGAGAAAAGTGCTGCCCCTGATGTGGGCAAGTATTTACGACGCGGCAACTCCAACCTTAATTTGCGCTCCGTGAAAACGTCCACAAGCGCCTCATCGTCGACGTGCGATTTGACGGGTTTGAGCTCTAGCACCACCTCATCGAGTGAAGGCAACCACAGCAAAGGCCGTGTGGTCCTCAAGAAAACCCTGTCTCTTCGCTCTATACCCGTGAAAGTCTCGAGGAGGTCCATGAACATAGCCACTTTTGCTCACCATCCCAATCCTTTCGTTGCCGAGTAAGTGCTTTTTGGAACTTGACGGAAAATTTGATTTGTATAAAACATTTTGTTTATTTCTTACCACTGCCATTTATGATAGTTGTTAAATGTTCTATTGTATTGCACATAAAAATACTTAAGTTGCCGGTTTAATTTTAGATAATATTTCACATTGAAACGTTTCAGCAACATGTTTTACGACAACAAGTGGGTGGAGAAGCAGACAGCTGGGTTCACACGTTGGCTAAACTTTGTCCTCACGCCGCCTGGAGAAGAAAACACGGCGGCTGCATCTGGCAAAGGTAGGTGTATGCTCGGAATTTGTGCTGGACTAGTGGTTCCTAAAGTGCTTAGTACTCGGTAGTTCATTTTTAATGTAGTAACTTCAAAACACATGTTCATTTCATAGACTGGTCGCATCGTGTGGACAATGAAATGGGATGAACATTAGAATTTTATGAAACAGTTGAATTAAGATTATCAACAGATGATACATCTTGAGGGAGGTAAATGGCCCATCCTTCTAAGAGTAAGCTGTATGTGCTGTAAGAAGTACATATACCAGGCTTTTCCTCCTTACGGGAGGGTAGCCGACAGCAAGCCACAATCATTCATCCTCAGTCATTAGAAGGCGAGAGAGGCAGCACAGGCCGCACCAGAACTTATAAGAAGTAATCAAGCAAAACTTGAAATGAAACTTTTGTCGTTCTTTTTTATGGACTAGATTATCGTTCAAGCTGCTACTCCACAAGGGGGTACAACTATCGTCTCTATGAGATTTAATTTCCTTTGGGCAAATGGGAGGTCCTAAGTTGAGAGCTGAGTAGGCTTTTCCCCAATGGAAAGTGTTTTAAAAATATTTTTTAAGAATCGTTTTTTTCTACACTGCTGTCTTCTTTTTCAGCATCTTTCACTTTCTTCTTTAACTCTCCTTGTTTCATAAACTTTGTAACTTGCTGTCTGTGGAAACAATTTGTGCATGGATTCCACATTCCCTTACCTTTTTATTCAATTTTGCCTTCCTCTCTTTGGAACACCTTGGTTGTGATCAGAGAGGCTTAAACTGTCGTATTTAATCTTACATTACCGGAAATATCACTTGAAGTGTACAATGTGGAGCAACCTTTTCACTCAAGCATTTATAGCATAAGAATGTTGTGACTTATTCTTGGTATCCATGAGGTGACCGTGATCCTTACAGAGTTAAGGTCATCACCTCATGTGTTCTGCATTGAATTTTTGCAGTTGAAATCAAAGGCCTGTGGGCTGCTGCCGTGAAGGACGGCTTTGACCAGGAGCACCGGGCGCCTACTAAAGAGGTGAGCTCACTCTTGACCCTGCTATGAAAATTGGCTTCTTGAAGGTTTCAAATTTTGCCAAGTCCTTACTTAACCTTGCTATGAAATACTGCTTATAATTTTTGAAGATTTTGATATGCTACAGTTTTTTGTTTCGGCTTCACCCTTAGTCCATCAACTTTAGGTTATGACCTCTCACCGCTTGCACAAGGCTGGTCCATTGTTTATACCATGGTCTCCTCTTTGCTCATATATATTTCAAATTGCTGCAGTTTCTTGTAGAGGCCTCACCTTAGTCCATCACATTTAGGTTATGACCTCTCACATTTTGTACTAGACCGCTTCGTTTTTATACCATGGTCTCCTCTTTGCAGGTTCTGTCCTTGAAGACCTACACTGCACGCGGCCGTCTCAACCGGCTACGCAGAGCTGCATGCCGCTTGTACCAGCAGCCTGCCATTGCTCAGGTTACTTTATTTTATCATCAGCAAAATTAGTTTGCGTCGTACTTGAGCTGATGATGTGTCGCACTGCAGTGAATGGACTCGAGAAATGCATGGCGCTAATTGTAGTACTGGCTTGGTGGTGTATGGTGAGAGCTATGTAATGGAAGCGCTTCGAGTATAAGATTCCGGGTACGGGAACGCTCTCCTTTTAATAGTATAGTCCTGCCATGAAGGGAATACGTTCTTGCTTGTTAAAAAAACGTTAGTGTTTTATTGTATTTTTCTGGAAATATGTGAAAATGAACATGTGTACATTGGTCAGTGTTCACGTTCAACTGTAAAAGAAATTACCGAGTGATTTTTTTTTTTTTTTTACTTCGTGGATTTAAATGATTGCTTGTTGAGCTATATCTAATTTAAAATGTCTCATTCAGAAAATTGGTGGTGCAGTTTGACGATCGTCACTGACTTCAAATCTCCAGCAATGATTTTACTTTTGACTTCGCAGCCCTGGCCCTGATTATGTCATTTTAAGTAATTGTCATCAGCTTCTGCCTTAGGTTAATTATCTTTATGATACGTAGATCTAGCATCTTGCAACCTATGTTTGAAAGCTATTTCTACTCAATCAAGTCATTGGGTGTAAGATTTTATTTATTTTTTCATGCAAGTGACTGAATTTTTCCCTTGAGCAGATCATAGCGAAGCTGGAAGTTGCCATAGACAAAAAGCTCATTGTCATGAGAAAAGACCGCCAAGTTCATATGGATGTGGGTAAGTAGAAGTACTAATCCTGCTCATTATTTAGTGCAATGATTTAACTGTTGAGAGCAAAACGACGTTAACATTATTTTCAACTTTCCATTATAATTTAGAGATGTTTTCAATCTCCAAAAACGTAGTGTAGAAAAACCTTTTGAATTTAGTGACTTTATGATCAGTGTAGATATATTTAATTTTCGCCACTCAGTGATTATGAAACTTCAAATGTTGGACGAAAGACATAATTGATTTACTAGATTGTAATGTTAACACAACTCGTGTTTGGTGAGCGCAGTAACACCATACAAAGACGAGCACTCATAGCTTACATAACAATGTTGCTTTACAGGCCTGAAGCAGCAGTTGGTGCAGCTGCTGCTGTGCTACAACCCGTTGTGGCTGCGACTGGGGCTGGAGACCGTGTTCGGGGAGCTGCTCTTGCTTCAGTCCAACGCCGACGTTACCGCCATCACCAGATACATCATTTTCAGGTGTGTTTCGCTCCTATGGATGGTGTACGCGCATTTTGTTTTCACCTCCTTGTAGGGGAAGAGTTAAAAAATTGAGTGGGTTATTGATCGACTGAGAATTTGTGGGTTACGCTTCTATTTGTAGAATAATTGATGAACTTTATTAGGAAGCGTTACAGTCATAAACTTTGCACTGAAATGGTAAGTATTTTGTACTAAAATTTCGTTTTTTATATTTTCTGGCTCTTTAACTGTAAATTCATATTGTGCTTTAATTATTTCATTGGTAGATGAAAATCTGATACAGGAACTTCATATTGAATCAATAGGGAGTCTTGGGACGGATGAGCCAAACCTACGTGATTCTTTAACAGTTGTCTATAGAACGGCCGATACCGATAAGAGCAGTTTCATTACCCATCTCAAAACAAATTCAACGAAACATCTAATATCAGTCAAATCCGTTCCAATTCTAGGAAATTCTTAGATTTTAACCAATCCTGAATAATGCCAGGAGAACCCAAAATTCAATACTGTTACTTACATCTTCAATGCAGACAATGCCTAAATGATGCTGTTCTCTAGATGAGCACTTGAACACGGTCAGGTTCTGTTGTTTGACCCATGCCTTTTGGAAGATTCATGATTCACCTCTTGGAATAGAGTCCACTCTACGCATTTTACATCGTTGACCTCCACCCTTGATTGCAGGCTGCTGAGCAACCCCGAGCTGCAGCGGCGCTACGCCCACCCGTCGGTGCCGCACTGCTACAAGCCAGGCTATGAAGAGGCCGTCCAGATGTTCCTCAACAAGAAATTCCTCGTGCTCGTCCTCTTCTTGGATGCTGCCAAGACCAACAAGCTCATCGACCATGACCCATGCCTCTTCAGAAAGGATGCACCCTTCAAGGTAATGCCTCACTTGTACTCGGTTGTTAGCGGCTTCGTGATTTGCAGTTAATACGAGAGGGTAAATCAACAGTGTTTCAAAAGGGTGCAGTTAGTCTTGATTTCAGGTCATCAGTGTAAGAACAAAGCTTCCAGTGCTTATAAATTAATTCAAGTATGCCGATATGTTTACAGCAGTGAATTTGTGTAAATTATTTTATGAGATATGTTTTCATTTGTAATTTTAAGATCCATAAACTAAGTTTATTTTTATCTATTGAGTGATTCATTTGCTTTTTCATTTATGTATTTAATTTTTTATCTTTTATTAAAAGGATCAAATTTTGAAATGATCTGTTTGCTTAATCTTCTTCAAGCTCCCATATGTTATTAAAATCACCAATTTTTTTCATGCTATGATATTGTTTATTATTCGATTTTTGTTTCAAGTACGATACCTGCTCCTTCAGACCCTATTGATGATTTAGTCAAGCTATGAAAATACTTCCAAAGATGTAGGTCTACCTTTCAAAGATATTTACTCAAGAATGGGCAATAAAATAAAAATGAAAGAAAAATGTTTCTGTGACTGTATATCTTCAGTAAAAATCGAGGATGAACTGGTTTTTTATCGTACCTTCTACCGTGAGTTTGGCAGTAATATTATCTCAATTATAATAGTGCAGAAGTAAACCTGCAATTGTTACTGGGTTTTGCTGAACGTACTGCCAAATTATACTCATGTTCTAAAGTTACAAGACCACATGTGCTGTGGTCAATACTTCACTTATTGATGCGGTAAATATCTATTTCAGTCGAGTAGAGAGCTGCTGCTCGAGTTTGCCCGTGACTTCCTGTCCGGCGTGGGAGACCTGACCAAGCACCTTGGCTACCTGGGGTACAGCGTGCACCACCAGCAAACCTCGCTTGACGAGTTTGACTACGCCGTCTCCAACCTCGCTACCGACTTACGCTGCGGTATACGCCTTGTGTGAGTCGCCGCTGTCTTCTGCAAGTGTCAGATATTGTTTGTTGTATCACTTTACAATCTATGAAGTCCTTTCAAATCTACTGTTTCTATATGTACGGTGAAAGGACATACCTTATACATAAATACCACATTCCTTCAATTCCATACTTGATAGGAGTCTCTCTTGCGGAAGACTTCGTTGTGGTTTGGGAGGCTTAAACTTCCTTATCCATTTTGGCTTATTCCTTTTGACTTCATTTGATGTGCTTGAAAGTTATTTCTTAACTGAATATCGTTACCCTCGAAATACATTCAACATGAACTAACGATCTAACATTGCCACTCACTACGTTGAGTTTAAAACCACTGCTCATTATTTGCAGGCGAGTGTCGGAGATCTTGACGCAGATGAGAGTGGGCTCACTGAGCAGCAAGCTGAGAATGCCGGCAGTGAGCCGTCTCCAGAAGGTGCACAACATGACACTGGCTCTGCAGCAGCTGCAGGCCACACAGAAGGCGGGAGACGAGGAGCTGTGCAGGCGGTTCTCTCCCAGTGATGTGGTGGCGGGGCACAGGGAGTGCACGCTGGGGTTGCTCTGGGCCCTAATATCAAGTGCTCAGGTATGCAAGATGTTCATAGTGCTAGCAATGGTTGCTAATGAATAGAATCCCGGGATGCTTTCTCGTTATGCTGGACGTTCGGCATTTTAAGGGACCGTTATATCTATCGTTTTGGAAAGTATGTTTCTTCCTTCATCACACACAGTTCTTCGTTTCGACTCAAAATTCTAATCTTTAAGCTGAATTGACTTGGGAATAAATATTGGATTTCATTGGACTGTTGATGTGTTTAACCAGTTGGTAAGCAAACAAACTGAATTCAGGTGATCTAAATGCTCCTCTCAAAAAGTGATAGCCATGTGCTCTAATATTTTGGCTGATAGGATAATCATGCTTACTAAAAGATGTTTAAAATGAGCAGTTAATCTACATTTGTTTTTGCCAATGTTATAACTAACATTTCATCGAAACAGTTAATAGGTGTGAGTGAATTTGTCAGTTATTTCGTGAATGTTCGAAGACATAAACCTAAATGCCAACCTTAATATCTTTTCGAGCCAAAATACTGGAAGATCCTATGAAGAAGCTCTCTTCTCCTAAGCTTCATATTTCCCCACTTTGAATGTTTTAGTTTGTTCCATGTGGAAATATTATTCAACCCTGCGTAATTGTCAAGTGAAATTCACGCGATTCGAGGCAAAAGATGTGGTGATCTCGCTCTGTGCTATTAGTATTTTGTTGATTTTGTTATTGAAAGAGTGTTCTATTTTATTCCCACCTTTAGCAGTGAGAGTTAAGGCATATCCACGCTAATGGCCAAGTTTTTTTCTTGTGAACGAAAAATTACACTGTCACTTACAACGTACAATAGAAAGCTGTAGTTTTCAATAAAGCAATTAGAGTACAAGAAAGTTAAGAATCATACCTATTTCTTTCAGGAATGACGGTAGTCCTTAAAGGTTTATGTCAAATTAACTTATACCACATTAGATTTCGTTTACTTTCCGTTTAAGTTCATTTATAAATTAGTTACAATAACACTTTCAAACTTAAGGATACCATCCGAGGCCAAATTGGGATCCCGGGGCACCCCTGACTCAAATTTTTTTTTGTCGAAAAAGGATCCTTATGGTATTTGTTATTGTGCCGTGAAATATTATGTCGCTACGGACACCAGAAACCCCCCCAGGAGGGTCCAAAAGGGGGCCAAAATCCTAAAAAATTTGAGTGTTTTTTTTTTTTTTTTCGAAAAAGGATTCTTAGGGTATGGGTTATTGTGCCATGAAATATTATGGCACTACGGACACCAGTCCGTAGTGCCATACTCAAAAAAATCAATCAAAATTTTAGAGCATACTTTTGTTAGAAATGCTTCAAGGATTCTAAAACAGTCTTTGGTTGTGTTCTAGCATCAAAATTCAATGAGTTAATACGTCTTGAAATGTACATAAAAATGTATCAAAAACCTCATTTTTATTAAAAAATTGAAAATAAAAAAAATGAGGCCTAAATCGGAAAAATGACAGAAGTAAAAAAGGTTTACTTTCAAAAAATACAGATACTGACCAATTTTCAAGCGAATCGGACGAAAAAAGGTCAAAATCCCGAATGGTACCCTTAAGATTGGCTTATTGATCATTCGGTTTTAATTTTAGCTTTTGACTGTGGTGTCGCTGCGGCGGCTGCGGGAGGAAGTCCAGTACTTGCGGCGGTCTTTGTCTATCCGCGCCCTCATGGATGAAGCTGCGCGCTCTGGCCGTGAGCAGCTGCTGGCACTGCTGGCTGAGGAGCGGTCTGCCTCCAACGACAGCCTGAAGACCACTGAAGAAGGCGATAGTCCCGAGACTGTCATTTTGTTGCTCAAGCGATGGGTGCAGTTCATTTGTGCGCATTACGGTCTCACGGTGAGATAGTAGTGGAATTATCCTCTACTTGTTTAAAAATTACTTTAATGAATTACTTCGTATAACTTCTGTTTTAAATGTACTTTGATTGATTACATCGTCTACCTTTTATTTTAAATTTACTTTGATCACATCGTATACTTTTTATTTTTAATTTATTTAAATTAATCACAATGTATGACTTTTATTATAAATTTACTTTGATTGATCGCATCATATACCTTCTATTTTAAATTTTCTTCTATGGATCACATCTAATGCCCTTTACAATAATTAGCTCATAAAAAATACTTGGGTAACTACGTTAGCGCTACGAGTAGCGTTATTTTCATGATGATTTTGCCCTTCAGCAGTACAGCAGAGGCCATTGCTTTTCATGTCCTATCTCTGCATTGTGTTCGTAAGATTTCTGAGCATTATTTTTAGGGGCATCTTTTTAGTTTCATTGTCATGTACACTTCAGCTCTATTATAAATATATTCACAGGTGATAAGATGGTATTTCTTTTGACAATCAGTTATAAATAAATATTTTGGCGCACACGAAGTTCTAGGGGCTACCAGGGGCAGAAATACTCTGTTTTTTTAGCAGTGCTTTGCTAAGTTTCTGATGCTGAATGATAGATTGATGGTGTTTGTTGATAAAACTCAGGGCATTTAGTTCTTAATGATTTTACTGCCTACACTTTAACTTTTGTGGCATGGGTTTATTTCTGAAACTTTATATCAAACTTATGAGTTGTTTTACCACATTTTATTACTCTCTCTTTTCCGAAATAGTATGCCAGGTTTCATTTCGCATTGCTCCCTGCCACATAGCTCTCACTGCTCCCTGCCACGTTGCTGACATTTCCTTATCGCCCTGGTAACACTGGTGCGTGTTGCAGGTGTACAACATGACGGCCTCTTTCGGAGACGGCCGAGCGCTGTGCCAGGTGCTGCACCACTACCACCCGGACCTGCTGCCCCTGCACCTCGTCAGCGACTACACCACACACACCGCGGAGCTACAGCAGGTCTTGCATTGCACCTCGCTAGGGTTCTGATAAATCTTGCTGGGTATTTTGCACCGTGCTTTGACTGACGCGTCTTTTACTCCTAAGTCTAAGTTGCTCTAAAGCTTTGTTTAGGTCCAAGTCGCTCTAAAGCTTTGTTTAGGTCCAAGTTGCACTAAAGCTTTGTTTAGGTCTAAGTTGCACTAAAGCTTTGTTTAGGTCCCAGTTGCACTGAAGTTATGTTGCAGTTTAGCTTTGAACTAAAGAAATCGAACAAAGAACCTTTCGTGCAGTTGTACTAGCTGCTGTTATTGAACGCTAAAGGCAGTGATCTTACCGAACTTTTCCCTCTTTCTCTCGATAAAATAACCCAGTCTCTCGTACCAGGAAATGAATTTTTTACTTATGTGAAATGCCGCATTTTTTCTCAAGTTGCATTAATCGCAGCCTCAACAAGATGAAGCGTGTTGCAGATGGATGTTGATTTGCTTATAGCTCTTCATATCTTATTCTGAGAAAAGATTCATAAAATAGAGGTCGGAAATGCGTTCAAGTTGTCACATTGCGGGAGGGAATAAGGGAACTGATAACTCTTGCGTATAAATGGGTTACAGTACAAATGATGGGACGAGAGCAAATTTCTTAACAATTCTGATTCTATCTAAGTTGCCTTATTCTCTGTACGATTCTGATATCTGCTTATTTTGTGTGATTTTTTATCTAGTTTCAGGGACAGTAATTATATTTGATTTTCATTACTAAGCCAAATCATAATGGAAAAAATACAATGACTAGGGTTGCTGTACCGAATGAACTTATTTGAAAAGATGTTATCTTCTAACCAGCAAAGTATATGTTCTCAACTGCTATATTCTAAAATTACTTTCATCTTGTGTCACTAACATCTTACCGTGTCTATGCGAAGGGATTGGGGATTCACCTTGGGCTTAAATTCCTCACTTCCTTAACTCCTTACTAAATGTTACACCTTTGTTATATTTAGGAAAGCTTAAAGTAACCTACGTATATTCTTTCTGAACGATAGTCATGCGGGCCTTTCGCTTGTAGTAAATTACGGCAAGGGTTAGCATTATTGCTACCCCTCAGGAGGATACAACTATTGTATCTATGGAAATTATCACTCCCAGGAGGAAAATGCGTGAGAGCCCGAGCTGAGAGTAGGTAGACCTTCTTTTTGTTGAAATGAAATGATTTTTGTTATGTTAAGGACCACCTTTTTTTGGTTCACTGCTGTCCAGATTTTCAGCACCCACCACTTTCCACTTCAACTTTTATCTTAATTCATAAACTTCTTTCTCAGCTTACTATTTCTATTCCCCTTCAGCATAGATTCTGCATTTCCTTACCTCCATCCTAAATGGTGCCTTCCTCTCTGGAACGCTTTTTTTTTAGCGGTTAGGTAACTGAAGCTAACACTTAATCTAATCTAGCGTTATTGCTATGCTCAGGGCGTAGACCTGGACGTGTCAGCCGACGACAGCTTCAGCAGCCTCGCCTGTGCTGACGAGGACAGTCATCAGGAGCGTCAGCGGCGACTGGCCAATGAGAAAGCCAATCAAGCCGTTTTTGCTGACAAGGTGAAGGCTAATTTTGAAAACATTTAATATTTTAACAAGTGGAGCACGATCACAGTTGTAGTATATGTTCAAGGTGTTACTTTGCTTCATTATTTTAACTTCACCAGGCCTGTTAAAAACTAGTGCATAGCTTTGTGCAATGTATCGATTATTGCTGAACGAAAAATAGCTGGGTTGCAGTTTTCAGCAGTGATTTTTGAGGGAACTGGTCACGATATTTTATAGTCAATTTCACACAAAACAAAGGAAGAAACAAAATTTGAGAGTTTTGTTCAAGCGAGGTCAATAAACGAACTTCTTTAAACTCTTAAAATGTCTCATGAGTGTTGGAAATGGATTGAAATGTATTATAATCATGAAAATTTTTCTATAAAAGTGTGTAAACCTACTTAAACAATTGACCCTGGTTATGTTGGCAATGTGTTCGACTTTGATTCAGTGCTCAGGATTGTTCATTTCTAACTAAAGTTTAAAGAACAGAATGTACGGGATAAGTATACTGGCTTTGTTTTCCAAACAAACAACAGTATATCTCTGCCTGAAGTGGAAAATATTCCAATAGCTCAAAATGTGTGGACTAGTTCTGTAGTTATATTGGAATGTTTCTCTTTTAGTATGTGAAACACCTTCATTGGCGTTCTGATTTAGCTTCGTGCATTCTTTTATGTCTTTTAACTATCTACTTTAGTGCTAGGTATGTTGATTTAAGAGATGGCTTCATGTTAGACTGGTTTATACCACGTGTTACTGCATGCTAAACAATCGCCCGTATTTTAACTGCTTTAACTTTTTCAGCTGTGTTCTTTGGGGGGAGTGCCATTGCTTGTGCGGCCTTCGGAGCTGGTGAACACAATGCCAGACGAGAAGGTGATGACCACTTTCGTCGCCTACCTGTGTGGCCGTCTCTTAGACCTCAGTGAAGAGATCAAGGCTGCTCGTGTGCTACAGATGGCATGGAGGAAGCGGATGTTACGGAAGCAGCAAGAGCAGCTGAAGGTGAAGTATAGCTTCCAGTGAAGGCTGCTAATTATTGCTGGTAGAGGAATGAAAGGGTACGATATTTATAGCTGTAGAGCCCAAGAATATCTCGTGGTTGAACGCTGAGCAATGTGGGTCTAGGGAGTTCTGTTTCCGGCTTTACCGATTTAGTGCATCAACGTCTTGAAATAGTTTTGTTACCAACATTCGATAGTAGTTTACTGTTAAACAAAGATAGTTAGACGAAAGACAGCAGAAGCTTTGGGTACCGTAGAACTAATTACAAACACTAGTCTTTTTAGGTATTTATTAAATTGAGAAATCAGTAGTGTGAACTTGAAATAATTTCAGTTTTTATATTTTCAATTAATACTTTTTCGAGTTTTTTGCGATAAATTTGAGTTTCCATTGAAGTAAATAGAACTCAGAGAAAGTTGGCTAGAGCGTCGTTCACTCCTGAAGAGTTTTTTTAATAATGGATGTCTTCCCTCTTGTTAAAAAAAACGTTTTGAACTCGTAAACGAGAAGCTTTGAATCATCTAGTTTTGCAGCAAAGATTGCTGGCTGAAATGCAGTAAGTAAAGCTAATGAAAAATGTAAGACAAAAGTTCGTAAGGTGCATTTTAAACGTTTTCTATTCCATACCCCACAGGGGAGTATACTCATTTTATCTATGGAAATTAGCGCTCCTTAGGGAAGATGCGGTAGTAAGCCTTGCTGACTTCCGTTTACTGGAATAAAATAGTTTTTTATTTCATTGTGAACCATCTTTTTGGGTTCACTGCTGTCGTATTTTTTGGAAATTTTTACTTCCTTTAATTTTTATCCCGTTTCATAAATTTCTTTCCCAGCCTACTGTTTCTATGCGCTTGGGATTTTGTGTTGGAACACCTGGTGCTCAATTCCCTGTTCGCCTAACTCTATACTGAACGGTGCCTTCCTCTTTTTGTAATACCTTTGTTTTGGCTGAAATGGCTGTTCAAGAACTCTAATTGTTGTAAAAAGTCTAGTGACTTCTTGATCCTGGGTGTTTCACTGATACGTCCATATGAGAGACCGTCACAGCGAACAGGCTTACAATTACCAATTACTCGCTATAAAAATTATTTTTGAAGTAACAGTACATATCGAAACAGTTTCTGATTATAGAAGAAGTTTAGCTTTTTCGTCTTGAATAGCAATAGGACATGATCCATTTAGGCCGGCTGGGTTGTGCGCTCGCACAACCGTTTATAATGTGAACAAGAGACAAGTTGACTAGTCATTTAAAGTCATTTGATTTTGAGCATTTCTGAGGGTAGGATCACGGTCCAATACCTCTGAAATTTTCCAGCTTTGCACATGATACTGGGTTTATTATTTTGCCTGATGACTTTCATGTATTACTATCAATGTTTCGGAAGTGAATTCGAAGAAAGTCTCGTTCTTTCATTACTACATAGAAGTGTTGTAGCAATTATCTTGAACGATTTGCATTCAACCTCTTCCAATGGCAACTTAGCCTTGACTATGGTTACTTTTAGCGGATAAAACATTCTATTTTTCTTATTTTGTTACCTTGCGGTTTCCTATTTAGATTTGAGTCGTGCATGTAGAGTTAACTTATGGAAACGAGTTTTGGTTTTGTAGTTTACGGGAATTTGATTTTTTATTATAAATAAAAGTGCCAAGATACACGTCTTAAATCTCATTATTTATTTAGGAAAGTCATTGAATAAAATATTTCTGAACGTTTCGACCTCCAGGTATCATTATCAACCTGAAAACAAGTAGAAAAACTAGTCAAAACTCAAATTTACACCAATTATATATATCCAATTGGATATATATCTTATATATATCCAATTTGTTTTTAGTTTACATATTTTCTTGCATACGGATATTTGAAATTAAAACGTGAACATAGTTCTTGAAATATTTTTATTCAATAGTTTTTAATTTTAAAACTTCAAATTTCCTTTTTCAATAAAATTTATATTATTTGCAAATCATTTATGCTACTAAGTATGGTTTTCCAAAGCTTATTCCAACAATTTTCAATCAAAATACGAGTAATTTGTGGACCATTTGAGTGTAAACTAACTCATTTTTATAATACGTATTAACAATTTAGTCTAAGCGTGCGCCTTTAACTTTCAAACCATTGGTACTGAACTTTTGAGACTTGGTTTGTATGTTATCTGTAAGGCACTCGTTTTGTACAGCCGTAAAATAAATTTTGAGACATATCACAGTAGTATTATTTGCACCCTTTCGTGACGCAACACGGCTGTATCAAAACGGTCGCCTCGAGATACCACGCTGTCTAAATTTCTTCTTTGAAAGTATTGTTGTAGAACTTTGCTGTCAGAGTGCTGGTGTAGGCGCACTTAACTCAAACTGAAATCGAGCAATAATATTTAGAAACAATATAGATTAACTGCTGAGGAAAAACTTTCGCATTATACAGGGTGTTTCAAAAATACACGGCATAATTTCAGGTATGTATTTCCCACATGTAGACAATCAAAATAGTTCATTACAACATATGTCCGGAAATGCTTCATTTCCGAGTTATGGCCTTCACAAC
>JACJUY010000482.1:25536-94616 GCA_014220935.1 Platorchestia sp. MABIK | reverse complement strand
GTTGTGAAGGCCATAACTCGGAAATGAAGCATTTCCGGACATATGTTGTAATGAACTATTTTGATTGTCTACATGTGGGAAATACATACCTGAAATTATGCCGTGTATTTTTGAAACACCCTGTATATTGATGTGATGAAAATGAATCGGAGAATATTAAGTGAAATAGTTTGCCAGTCGAAAGTTGATGGCATGTGGAAGAATTTCGCAAACATAGTTTGTTTTTGTGGTGCCATTTCACTTTGAGCATTCATTTGAATTTATAATCAATAAAATCATAAAATTAACTTTTGTGATTTTGAAAGTCATAAAAAAGCGTAACACAGTACTAGTGCAATTTGAACGTTGCTTATCCTTTGTCTCTTGGGAGGTTAGTAAGAAAAAACGGGGGTCAAGTGACCAAAGTAACGAGGGTCTTACCAGTACCTGCGAGATGCTTCACTCCACGGAGGTCGTTTGTTGCATTGATCAATTGAGGATTGAAGTTTTCTTGAGAGACATGAAATCAGTAACTGTGAATACAGCCACACCCTCACCTGTAGCCAGATGGATATTCAAGATTTGTATCTTTCAGTCTTTATACACACTTCGCCTTTTTTTCATCTTACTTACTTGCTATTTTGTAGAATATTCTGAAGCAGCATTTTGAAGAAATTATTGTGCCTTAGATGTTATTTTGCTAATATTATTTTGTTAGAAAATTTTCAGTGGCACCTGCATGTCATGTGCAGTAAAATTTAGCTGAAGATCATGAATTAAAGCCTACTGTAAGCGCGTCATTGTGAAGATTCTGCATCTATTGAAGTTCTTGGAAGTTTTGGTTTAGAGGGCGATATGTAACAGTCTTTCCAAATAATCTTTATTGTTGTGAGAATTTCTCTCTTCGGAGCAGTCGTGTAGATATTTTCCACAAGTATCTGCGGTTTTATTTCTTGGTAACTACCCCTTTTCTCCACCGGGCTTCACGTCATGAAAGTCATTTCCGACTTGATCAACTGGGGCATGAACTACTTTACTCTTCGTGTGCTCCTTGAACGAAGATGTACGAGTCTAAGAACATTTTATTTTAAAGCAACCATTATGTTTTGTACGACCAGATTTTAATATCTACGCTACCATCAGCAGTGGTTGAATGCGTAAAAATTATTTTAGAATTGAAAATTCGGTGGTGCCTCTTGTTCTGTAACTTGACTGAGTTCCTCTGTGACAGTCACCTCAATTAATTTCCAGAAGTGGAGGTTGAGTTTTGAATCAATTACAATGTGCTTCTCTAATGATCCCCTTAGGAGTTACTATGTACTATTGTATCTATAGGAATTGCTCTCTCTGGAGGAAAACGTGTGGTTCCGAGTTGGATGGTTGGCCTCCTTTTTTTAATAGAATAGGATTTTTGTTTTGTTACGGAGCATTTTTTTTCTGTTCGCTGCTGTTTTGTTTTCATTTTTCAGCCCCTACTACTTTCTTCAACTTTTTTCTTGTTTCATAAGCTTCCTTCCAAACTTGCTGTTTCCATGCACAAGGTGTGGAGACACTTTGTGCATAGATTCATTGTTCCCTTATCTCCATACTAAATGGTGCCTTCATCGTTCCTCTTTTTGAACAGCTTTGTTGAGGTAAGGGAGGCTGAAACTAACTGATAATCAATCAATCTCTCTAATGATATGACCTTCGTTGCTTTAGAAATAGAACCTCATTTTTTTTCGAACCAACCCCCCTCGTGACGCCAGCAATATACGATGGGTTCAGATTAGTTAGGTTTGTCTAGCCTATGCCAAAAAGGCTGGCACCTTAACTTGAACCACATTAGATTTCGTTTACTTTTTCGTTTATGTTCATTTATAAATTATGTACGATAACACTTTCAAACTTATGATTGTCTTTATTGATCATTCGGTTTAAATTCCAGCTTTTGACTGTGGTGTCGCTGCGGGAGGAAAGCACCTCCGGAGTGGAAATTGTTAGGTTATCTTAGGTTTTATCTATCTTTCGTGGCCACTTTGTCGTAGGGTTTTCATACCTTTTTCACTATCTCTTCTTTATCTTATCTTCAGCTTCTTTCCTAACTTGCTGTTTCTATGCGTGGGGTATAATGTGTGAGAACACATTTTTGTATAGATTCCGCGTTTACCCCGTTCCATACTAAACGAATCTTTCTCTTTATTTTGTGAAAACATCGTTGTAAATAGAGCCTCAACCAATCTACTACACTGCCTCTACTAGTTAGCCATACTAAATGATGCAGGAATTGATCTGAGTAATGATAAATTTTGGATAACCCAAAATCTTGAAAACAGCGCAATCAAGAAGAAATAACTGTTCTTATAAATGTAGAAAAATAGAACTTCAGTTGTACTCGAATGTCAACTAGGATAGAGTTATGAGCTGAGAAAAGTAATGATGGAAAATGTTAGTCTACTTCTATAAGCTTTCTGTGCGTCAACGTCACATAGCGTAGACGCTGTAACTCTTGTTTGTTCTTGTAACTCTTGCTTGCATCTTGAATATTAATTTATCGACGTGCTCGTTTGAGGAAAGTTGGGATCCTCTAACTTTTTATGTATGATTTTTCTGATGAGGTATGTTTTCGTTCTAGACCGCTGTCCATCGATGTGCGTGTATGAATCCTGATTTGACTTGCTCATATATATTCACGTTTGAAAGAGGCACACGAAAATTGCTTAAACTGCAGCTAAGACTGAGCACTTTTCTATTCTTTAAAGGTATCGCCAACTCGTCACAATGAGAATTATGTATTTTCCAGAACCCCTCAGGGGAGTCAAAACTATTTTTTCTATAGGAATTGGCGCTTTCAGAAGGAAGAGGTGAGGTCCCGAACTGAAGGTTAGGTAGCCTTCATTTTGATGACATAGAATAGGTTTTCTTTTGTTAAACATCATCTTTTTTCCAGTTCACTGTTCTTTTCAGCGCCTCTGGCTTTCATCTTCGCTAATGTGCCACCCTGTGTTTTCCAAAACAAGTTGCTTTCATCTCTCAACTTCAGTTTGAAATGATATTAAACCCTACGTTATGGTCTTGTTTCTTTCCTATCATTACTTCTTCTCAATTCATATCATCATAGTTCGAACGAGCGGATGCTGTAGCAAAAACTGCAGTCACACATCACATGTTACTCTTATGAACAACCATGAATCAATAATACTATCACGGGGAGTAGCATGTTACACCTACGAAAACCGTGAATCAATAAAGTGAGTAGCATGGGGAGTAGTACGTCACCTTTGAGTGTTGCTTCGCAGATCGCCACGGAAGCATGCATCACCATTCAGAGGTGGTGGCGCAGGAGGCTGCGCCGCGCGTACTACGCGTCCTGCTGCCGCGCGGCAGTGGTGCTGCAGAAGCACTGGCGCAGAGTTGCCGCACAGCGACTGCGGGGGCAGCTGAAGCAGCGTCTCATCCTCCAGAAGCAGGTACTTCTGGTGGTTTCCGAATGAGGAAAAACAAGTAAAATTAATGATGTTTCCTCTAATAGCAGAGACTTGTGGTATTTGCCTAATGGGGAAAAATTAGTTAAATGAATGAGGTTACCTCCAGAAGCAGGCACATGGGATGCTTTCCTTAGGAGGAAATATAAGTTAAACGAATGGTGTTTATGATGCATGTACTCTATGATACCGAAAATGTTTCTTTGCGAGTTTGTTTTTGCTCTCGCTTTCTTCTTAATACCTCCAGGTGGCAAACAGAGCAAAAACTATGAAAATTTTCGAACTCCACAGCCAGAATATTTTGACTAACTCAACTAAGCATCTACGTCATTTATCGCTTTTCTGAAATAATAAATTTCACTTTCCTATTTTGCGTATTTTCCTGTATTTTTTCTTCTTTATGTTCAGCTTAAAATCCTCTAATCTTGTTTATCTCATTAACGCCCATTCGAAATAGTAACAAAGCATAAAATTCTCATTTCTATTATGAAACGTAGTTGGCTTGTTTTTATCAATTCCTTAAATGGCTTGTTTTTATCAATTCCTTAAACTACCGTTTTATGTTGAATTGGAGAATTTTTCAAGAGATGCTCAAATTCGAACGTGGTACAAGATGTCACAAAAAGTCATGATAGTTGGTTTAAGCTGGCAACATTGCTATCCGATGCAGTGTCTTAACGGTAAAATTAGTACGATTAAGAGAAAGTATGCAGATTAATATTTTTTGTGGCGCCTTTTTGTTGGAGATCCTTACTTCTTGACCGTAACTCGATGCTTTGCGATACAATGAACTCGTCGATTTCCCTTGGCACAGTACTTCTGTCCTTTGAGTGCTAAGCTTGTTATCTGCGTTCAATGGCTTTCATTGTCCTGAATTCCACTCGGGGATCATTTCACTGACGCGGTTACTTTAGTGGGCTACTGGATTCCAATGTAAAATTGTTTAACAAGAAATGGATGTCCAATCCTTGAGTAGCTCTCAATTAAGAAGCACGGGGTAGTCGGTGGTCATATACTATTCCTAACGTAATTTTGAACGGTAAGAGGCAGTTTTAAACAATGACTGAAAAAGCACTGGTAAAGATTATATTTCATAAACACAGTAATCGAGTGTTATTAACAAGAGATGGTTTTTAGCAACAATTTACGAGAAATAACGAGAGATATGGTAGTTCTGGCCATTTTGCAGTACATAACGGAATCCCATTTTTCAGAATTACGCCGCATTAGTGATTCAGTCATCGTGGCGCCGCTACGTCGTCTTGCGCTACGTTGCCAAGTACAAGGCTTCGCTGCACATTCAGAGTGCCTGGCGGACTTACAAACAGAGACAAAAGTTCTTGAAGTCCCGTGAGAGTGCGGTAAAAATTCAAACCGCTTTCCGAAGTTATCGAGCCCGGAGAGCATATCGCACCAAAATTAACGCCATCATAAAAATACAAAGCTTCGTGAAGATGTGGCTTGCCAGACGCAAGTTTATCAGAATAAAAAATTCAGCTCTTGTGGTGCAGAGTCACTGGCGTAGACGTGCGACTGCTAAGGAAATAAGGTCTCAGTATTTACAGTTGAGGTCTGTTTGTGTCGTCATACAGTCTGCTGTGCGAGGCATGTTGCAGCGGAGAGAATACCTCCGCATCCAGGCCGCTGCTGTTGCTGTTCAGTCAAATTTCCGAGCCATGAAGCAGCGGAGAAACTATCTGAAACTTCAGAGGGCAGCTGTCTGCATACAGAAGTTCTGGAGAATGGTGCTCATGAAAAGGATGGCTCGAGACGAATTCTTGCAGAAGAAGAAATCTGTAACAGTAATTCAAACTGCTTGGCGATCTCACGTATCGCGACGACGTTTCAACAATTATCGTTCAGCTGTGACGACAATTGCGTCTTTCTGGAGGATGTATTGCGCAAGAAAATATTACCAGCGACTGAGAAAAGCTACCGTTAGTATTCAAAAATGGATGAGGTGCTGCAGTTTGACCTATAAGAGAAGATGCGAATATTTAGCGCTTAAAAGGGCTTCAGTGAAGATCCAATGTTGTTGGAGAATGACGATTCAACGCCACAAATACTTAAAGGTGAAAAATGCCGCTCTTGTTCTCCAAAGAAACTGGAGGACTTTGAAGGCCAGAAAACAGTTTGTGATTTTAAGAACTGCAACACTTTTTATTCAGGATCGTTTCCGCTCTAATGTTCGGATGAGACGCCAGCGTGAAATGTACATTTCGATGAGAAGTAGTGCAGTTGTCATTCAGAAAACGTTCCGTGGCTACAAGGAAAAGAAGCGATACTCGACTACCCTTCGAAGCGCTGTAATGATTCAAGCAGTTTTCAGAGGCTATTCTGCTCGCAAAGCTTACAAACAAATGTTGAGAAGCGCACACGTTTTGCAGGTTCGAACTAGGGCATGGTGTAGAGGTCGCCACGAGAGGAGACAATTCACTCTGCTGAAAACTTCGGCCATTACCATTCAAAAATCATGGCGCTCATTTTTCTGTCGCAAGCAGTTTTTACTCGTGAAGCATTCGAGCGTTGTTCTTCAGAAAACTTGGAGGATGCACGTGCACAAAATGAAATATCTTCGTACTCGTAAAGCTGCCGTTGTCATCCAAAAATGCTTCCGCGGCTACTTGATTACCAAGCGTCTAACTCAAGAGTACAGAGACCAAAAACGGGCTTGTTTGATTCTACAAGCGCGTTTCAGAGGTTATGCTTGCAGGAAAAAGTTCATAGCGCAGAAACAAGCCACTCTCGTTCTTCAAAATCATTTCCGGGCCTGGAGGTTAGGAAGACAAGTGCGCAGAGAATACCTTCACTACCGGCGGTGTGTAACAAAGGTGCAGGCATGTGTGAGACGGTTCCTTGCTCAGCGCAGGTACCAGCAAACATTACATGCCGTTACTGTGGTGCAGTCTCGGTATCGTGCGCTCCTTCTGATGAAAAAAGACAGGGCAACTTACCAGTCAACTCTAAAGTCTATTATTTTGGTACAAACCCTTGTACGCATGCGTCATGACCGCAGGGATTTCACAGTCAAGAAGAACGCTGCTTCTGTGATCCAAACTGCCCTTCGTGCTTGGATTGCTGGCAAAACTGGAAGAAAAGCGTTCATGAATGCGAATAAATCGGCTTTGGTGATTCAAAAATATTACCGAGGCTATCAGAGCAGAAAACTACTAGCAGCACAACGACAAGCAGCCACGGTCATCCAACGCTTCTTTAGGGCGAGGCTACAGCGAAAGCGGTACTTGAAGATTCGTCATAGCACCATAGCCATACAGCAATTTTATCGGAGAACCATGCTTACGAAACATGATAGGCAACAATTTGTGTCTCAAAAGTCGGCGTGCATAAAGTTACAAAGCTGTTGGCGAATGATCAAGTGTCGAAAAGAGTTTCTTAAGAAACGGATATCCTGCGTAAAGATCCAGAGGCGCTTAAGAGCAACACTTCTAGCGAAAGTAGTTCGAGCTGAGTACCTCGAAAAGGTTAATGCAGTCGTTGCCATTCAGTCGTGGGCGAAAATGATATCCGCGTCACGCAGATACGCAGCCCAGCGTGCGGCAGCAATTAAGATTCAAAAGAAATATCGATCACGATTGGCTATACAACGAGCACGCGATAACTTCAATTCGATGCGCTCTTCTGCGACTGTAATTCAATCAGCTTGGCGTGCCTACGTTGCTCGCAGACAGTACTGTTTGATGTGCAAAAGCGCCATTATCATTGCGGCTGCCTTTCGCTCTTACTCTGCTCGTAAACGCTATTGTTTGCTGCGGTTTAATGTAATCAAAATACAAGCAACTTGGCGATCATACGTAGCTCGTAAAAAGTACCTCGCGATGCGGACTAGTGCTGTGAAAATCCAAAATTTTCTGCGTGCAGTTCTCTTAGGTTTGAAGGACCGCGAGAAATTCGCCAGAATAAAGTCCGCTGCTGTCGTCATTCAGAAATACCACCGAGGGTATCTCTGTCGTCGGAACTTCAACGTGATAAAAAGCGCTGCTCTCCTAATCCAAAGAAATGTTAGAATGATGCTTGCCAGGAAGGCATTCTTAGGATATCGGTCTGCGGTTGTCACCACGCAGATGATTTTCCGAGGTGTGCTACTGATGAAATCCTGCAGACAGACATACTTGAACTTACGTCGGGCTTGTGTTATTGCGCAAAAACAGAGGAAAATGGTCGTTTGTAGAAACTCTTACATACGCAAACGCGAAGCCTGTATAACCCTCCAAAAGAACTTCCGCATGATACGCGCATCTAAAGCTTATCACAGAAAACGTGATGCAGCCATAACGTTACAAAACTGGTTCAGAAACTTGAAGCTTTGCAAAGCTATACGATCTGATTTTATCGCTAGAAAACAAGCTGCTCTATATCTTCAGAGTATGCGTAGAATGTTAGTTTCCAAGCGACTATATCGGAAGCAAAAACTTGCTGTTGCCGTCATCCAATCTCGCTACAGAGAACTGCGTTCAGCTCGACTAATCAGGCAAGAATTTCTGAAGAGAAAATCGGCAGCTATCGTCATCCAAACACGCTATCGGCAGCTTTTGTTGGCTAAACGAATCAGGCAAGAATTTGTGAAGAAGAAATCAGCTGCTATCGTCATCCAAACTCGCTATCGAGAGCTTCTGTTAGCTAAACGAATCAGGCAAGAATTTGTGAAGAAGAAATCAGCTGCTATCGTCATTCAAATTCGCTATCGAGAGCTTTTGTTAGCTAAACGAATCAGGCAAGAATTTGTGAAGAAGAAATCAGCTGCTATCGTCATCCAAACTCGCTATCGAGAGCTTCTGTTAGCTAAACGAATCAGGCAAGAATTTCTGAAGAAAAAATCAGCTGCCATCGTCATCCAAACTCGCTATCGAGAGCTTCTGTTAGCTAAACGAATCAGGCAAGAATTTGTGAAGAAGAAATCGGCTGCTATCGTCATCCAGTCCTACTTGAGATGTTTTATGGCCGCTAAAAAGTACCAAAAACTCAGGTCTTGCACAGCTGTCATTCAAAGGCGATTCAGGGCCCAGCGTTCCATGCTACAAGCTCAAAGTCACTACCGTCTTGTTCAGCGGTCGGTTCTCACTCTGCAATGTTACTGTAAGATGTTACTGGCCAAGAAGAGATATGCAAGGCTCCGTCGAGCTGCCGTGGTGGTGCAGAGGCGATGGAGAGAGCACCTCTTGCAAATACGTCAAAGGAATGATTTCCTCGAGAAAAAAAGAGCAGCTATTCGAATACAAGCCCAGGTATGTTTTATTAGTTCCTGAAAATTTTTTGCAAAAGCAATTGTGTTAGTGCTTAAATTACTTCGAGTCCAGATTTATTAAAACGAAAATGTATTTCGCGTTGTAATATTTCGATTTTGGTTGTGCTCCATACCTTCGTTACTTAATTAAAATTGTCTATTTACACTACTGCATTTGTGTCAAAAAGTGTTCAATTTAATTTTTTCCTAACAATTGAAGCTTGTAGGCAACTTATGAATTTTAGTTTTTGCAAATGACGATCGACAATAAAAAATTTCCATGTAGTATGTGTGCAACGACGGCTAATCTGGTTCTGGTTGGTTAGTTACCTCTCAAAGGTGGAGGAAATGGGGCTGAGTCTACAGATTAGTGTGTGAAATATTCTCCTTGGTACGCTTCCCTTCTCCGTTTTTCCGCATCAGAATGGAGTTCACTGAATACGGGTCAAGTTACTTAATAATAATACAAAAAATTTACCACTGGAAGTTTAAACATACCTTAATTCTCCCAATTCAAAGTAACGAGTCCCTGACCGAAAATGAGTTACACGATTTTGAAGGTTGTGCATTCTCTCACGTATTTCTTCTTAGGTTTGTGCTCTTGATGATTGAATTTGGTAATTTGACTTTCGGAAAGCTTAGCTTCATTTTCACTCGTTTAAATTATAATACCCCTACCAGGTCCGTTGCTTCCTCAACCGCCAGCGCTACTTATCCACACTTGACGCTACCGTCAAAATCCAGCGTTGGTACAGAAGCATAAAGCTTGTACGCTCCGCAAGACTCGAATTTGATGCCAAGCGATGCGCAGCAGTGACGCTGCAAGCCGCTTACAGAGGCTGGAAGGTCCGGGTGGACTTCAAGAAACTTCAGCTAGCCGTGTTGACCCTACAAATGGCTTGGAGACGAAGCTGCGCCACAAGAAAATGTCTCCTCGCCTTCCAGGCTTGCGTGAAAATTCAGCGTTGGTATAGAGCCTGTGTAGAGGCCCGACGTTGTCGAAATGATTACGTCGCTCAAAAATGCGGTGCTGTTATCGTACAGTCCTGGGTGAGAGGTGCACTGGCGAGAAAAAGATTTACGAGGCTACGTGCAGCGACTGTTACGCTTCAGAGTGTTTGGAGAATGCGCAAATGCCGTGCCCAATTCAAGAGGCATCAGGATGCTGCAATATGTGTTCAAATGCATTATCGAAATTATATGGTCATGCGAGAAGATCGGAAGCGTTTCTTGGCACTTCGAACGAAAGTAACGCTGATCCAAGCTTGGTATCGGGGCGTCTTAGTCAGACGTCAAATTCAGAGGCTTCATTTTGCTGTTGTGGTAATTCAGAGTCACTACAGGCGTGTTCTTCAGACTCGCAAGTACAGAATACTTCAGTCGTCAGTAGCCCGTGCTCGTGAAGAGGCGCTTCGGAATTCATCAGCTGTGGTTATTCAGAGGCATGTTCGAAGTTACATCTGCCGCCGCACGTATCAACGCTGTTTAAAATCAGTAACCGTACTGCAGAGTGTAGCGAGATGTCTGATCATGAGAAAACGTTTCTTAGCGTACAGAAATGCTGTGATGGTAGTCCAAAAATGCTTCCGAGCGACACAGTGCATGAGGCAACAATCGAGTCGTTACCATGCTATGAAGCACGCTGCTGTAGTAATCCAGCGTTGGTACAGGGCTACGTTGTTCATGAGACAACAGAAACACAAATACGCCGTACTAAAGGGCGCTGCAGTTGTGATACAAGCTGCCTGGAGGGGCACCAGCGTGCGGCGAGCGTATGTACAAATGCGCAATAAAAGAGTCACTGCTGCTTCAGTCATTCAGGTTAGTCTTAATATTTTACCTAATCATGCAATTACGTTTAGGTAAAATTGCATTTTCCATGTAAGTACGTTTTAAACGTGCTGTAAGCTCTAATTTCTTTTATCATGCTTAACTTTTTCGAATTGGGTCATTGATTATTCAGTTGACTAACAGCGAAAAAAAACTAATTTCATGATCGTCCATGTTGCTCATCTTTCTCGGGGGTTGATACATTCAAGTATTGTGTTTTTGGAAATTGGCGCTCGCAATAGAAAAAAATGAGTTTGGTTGGCATTCATTTTGGGGAAATAGAATAGGATTTTTGTGTTATTGCGAACCATCTTTTTTCGGTTCTCTGCTGTCTTGCTTTTCAGCCCTTCGGACTTTATTCTTCAATTTTTATCTTGTTTCATTAACTTCTTTCTTAACTGCGTGGGAATGTACCTTGTGCAGAGATTCCTTGTTCTCTAACCTTCATACTAGCCACTTTTTCTCTTTGGAACTCCTTTGTTGTGTTCAGAGAAACTTACCACGTTGACTACGTATTGGGACATGTATGTCAACCACTCGGTAAATTGCTTATTCACGTAACGGTATTGATGAAAAGCATTTCATCTGCTTCGCGATCTTTTTAAAAAATTTATGTTATCATACGAGGTAAAATGTTGGGCAATTATGTTTTTCATATTTTTTGGAAAAGATGGAAGTGTATTCAAACAGTAAAGTGGATTTCCCAATTTTGCCACTTACAACCTAACCAATCCAACCGTAACAACCGCGAAAACGCAGTCCGCGTATTGAACTAACTTACCGAATCTGAGGGATCGCTATCAGACAGAAGTTGAACCGGTTCGAAATTATATTAAGGGCGTTGGCCTCCTTGTGTTTAATATTTTCATTTTTTTATTACAGTTACTTATAGGAAAGTTTTAATTATGAAATTAGATCAATTATTTTTTCCCCTTTGATCTTCAATTTACGTTTGAGACCATATGAAATGGATTTATCTTTGAGAAGTTTAGAAGGTGTGTTTTCAATCGGCAGCCATTTATTAACGTGTCCAGGGAATGTTTGAAATGTTTCATTGTTTAGAAACTTAGAAGAAAGATAAATGCTATAGTAATTTTATGGGATGAATTCTATTTCCCTGGTGCCTGAATGAATGTCAACACGTGTTAACTAACCTCAATCACAATTTAAATTTTTTTTCAAGCTCTAAAATATAAATTAGGATAAAGGAAATTACAGTTTGACGATGCTGTTTTTTATCTGATACTTTATAATTTTTATACAGAGTTTATACCTACATTGATGTAGCTACGTTCTTCTCAGCTATATTGAGTCATTTTCTTAACATTTTTTGTTATATGTCCACGTATGTAATTCTATGATAAATTCCATTTGAGTACTCTCAAGTGCAAGAAAATATATTCTTCAAAGCTCTAATTTAATTTGTGTATAAGCTCAAGATTTATATAGCTTCCATTGACGTGCGTCAAATGGAACGTAAAATTGCAAAATTCACATATTTCCATAAATTATCATCCCTCGATTAGCACGCTCCTTGTGAATAGCGTTACGTAGCAGAACGCATCGCTATTTCATTCTTTTAAATTCCCACCCTATAGAATTTAATTACGAGGTGTTACTGCGGAACTCGGTATTAATAGCTACTGAAAAATCATTGCGTATAGGTTATCAGTTTGGGTCATTGTGGAGTCCACGAAAATGAATCAAGCTTGTATCCTGCGAACTTTGTAATTTCCAGAGACACTACCGCTGCTGGCGGCAGAAGCGGCGCGAGAGAGCGGTGGTAACATTGCAGCGACACTGGCGAGGTGCGATCGCGTCGCTGCGTCTCAGGGAGCAGTTCATCTACATGCGACGTGCGGCTGTCATCATCCAGACCGCATGGAGGGCGCGGGCTGCTCGGCAGCTCAGCAGACGAGAGAAGGCTGCCAGGACTATACAGGTCAGTGCCCTAAATAGCCGTGTTTGTAGACTTCGGCTGTGAGTTCTCGTTTTCTGAGCATTTTTGATTTTTTGACACTGTAACTCCGATCCTCTATTATGTAGTTTGACTGATGATTGTATGGAAATAGTACTAGGAATTGCTTTTCAGTGTTAGTTTACCTTTTTAAATTTATCAGAGTCCTCAAGCCTTCGGTTATTCTTTATTATTTCGCAACCTGATCAGGTACATGTGCATCCAAGAGTTGTACAGCATTCTCGTAAAAATGTAGAATGGCGTCAAGTTTTTTGACTCCATTCTACATGTCATTCTCTGCAACTGACCGATTCTCGTTTATGTAATTTAGTTGAGTCTTCTTCTGATAATTAAATGGAAATAATACTAGGAATAGCTTTTCAGTGTTGGTTTACCTTTTAAAATTAATCATAGTCTTCATGCCTGGGGTTATTCTTCATTATTTCTGCAACCTGACAGAGTGCATCTGAATCTGAAGGTTGTACAGCATTCTCTAAAGAATGGCGTGAAGGATCCGAACTGTTGTTATGCTCTTCAGAATATTTTTTTATGGCTCACTTCCGAATGTGTACCATTTTTATGAGGACGTGACGAATTGGTGATCATTGTGTGAACTAGTTGAGAGCAACTACTCGCAGATATTGATTATTCAATTTTAGTAGAAGCATTAAAGCATTGCGCATCTTTTTTATCATTGTTGATCATTTTGTTCATAATTTTCTAAAGCATGTACATAGCTAATTGTCCTGAATCGTCTGATTCGTTTCAGTCAATTTTAGTTCCACTTACTTGAGCTATGAGTCCACGGATTTGTGTACATAATCGCAATTCTTCTCTATTTTTTATTTCCTTTTTATATGCATTGTAATACAAAATGCATCACGCTAGAATTTCACCATATTCATGTTCTCCATTGACGAATGTATTGAACAATACTCGACTGAACGTACATTTCAATACAGCGCTACTACCGCAAGTCTCAAGCTCGACGCCGCGCTGCACAGGTTGCAGCTACTCGGCTGGCCGAGGCAGCAGAGAAAGAGCGGCAGATGCGTGCTGCATCTGCTCTGAAAATCCAGGTGATATTTCATCATCAGCACACGAGATATATGTTGGAAACTGGCTCTCCTTCCGCCTCTAGGAGGAATATTGGAACTCATGCAGATGTATTGTTTGAGATAAATCTTCCTCTTAGTCGTTAGGGTGCAGAAACTCGTATGGTTTGACAAGTAAATGGTGCATAAACTTCGCCTTTTCCATGGGTAAATGCTTGAAAGGTTTTCATCTTGCATGCACCGTCTCGTCTTCGTGACTTGATTGATGCGAGATGTTGCTGCACAAACTAGAGCGCAAATATTTAATGGTCCATAAGGTTGGATGTTGTTTCAAAAAGCGTGTTCCAGGAAAAGCATTCCGTGCTTCCTCAAGTCCATACCAAATGGTGCTTTCCTCTTTCTTCTCTTTGAAACTCCTTTGTTGTAGTTAGAGAGGCTTTAAACTAACACCTTGTCGAATCTTGCGGTCTTGTGCGTAAGTTAAATAACTTACCTTTACTCATTCCTTAAATAAAAGTCTCCTTGTTAGCTATGAGCAGTATTAGGTGTGCTTATCAATGTTCCAGTATGTATTCCTGTCTAACTTCTCAACCTTGCGGAATTTTTGCAGTTCATCGCACGTTAAAAGACGAAGAAAATGTATACATATCAGCAATTTTCTTACAACATAGGCAATTATCTTTGTCTTTTTATGTATGTATTCTTTTGATTACTTTCAATATATGGTTTTGCGAAAGATAGTCGTTTCATAATGTAAAATGAATTTGTGAAGATGTTAAGTTTCGATATTTCCTTATTGTTCATCGGTATTCGTTTGTAGCACAATTATTTGCGAATAGGAGGAAATATTTTCGCGTGATATAGTTTCTCGGAAGTTTCATTATTGCTGTACTAAATCTCAATATTACTGTCATGGTTGGTGGTCGTTCGGATCTTTGTTGAAAAGTCGTATGATAAGCGAGAACAACTTGAAGTTGTGTTCCTCTCATGGCGAAGCTATCTTGCCACGCGATTTGGGATCGCCCGGCATCTAGTTTAGAGGCTCAGCTTAATGTCGAATGTTCAATTTTGGTTCTCTGTATTTCATTTTCAAGTTGGGCCTAATCCGCTTGATTTTCTAAATAACCTATTCTAATTATCGAAATTGACCTTTCTGTTAAATTTTCAGAATACCTATATCTATTGTCTAATTATCGAAATTGACCTAATCTGTCATTTCCAAGTTTCGCTTACTCTGTCAGATTTTTAGGTTTTTAATTCTCTCTTGTAACCTCGAAATGAGCATTTTTTTTTAGCAAGCGAAGTTATTTCTGTTAGATTCATATTAACATATTTCAATTATTCATAGCAAAAACAATTTTTCGTAGAGATTCATTTAATTTTCCCAGTACTCCTTCGGTTTTAATTCCTGTCATTGAACATTTACCGCAGCGCTGGTGGAGACTGAGGGCTGCGTTGCACAAGGGACGTGCCAATCTACCGAAGGTCCTGCTGCTGCAGCGGTGGTGGCGGCAGGTGCTCCAGTCCAAGCGCTCACACGTTAGTGAAGTTTGCCGTGCTCTTTTAGTCGTTTCTCATTCGTCTTTGTGCATTTGATCGCGTGTAATATCTCCATTGCCTGCGAAATTTTGCCTTGCTGTTCACTGGTAACTTTTTTTTACCTGTTTTTGTATTTGATACGGGATGGAGTTTTCAATTTTCACGTGGAGTTTTCCATTCGTGCAAATTTAGTTTTTACTCACGTTAGCGTACTTTGCGATGAATGTGATCTTTGTTTTGTTCTGTACTGTCTCTGCCACTTCTTTCTTGGGGAACGTAAAGTTTTTATTTACACTCATACCAGTTCAAGCATCTAAGATTATTAAGTTAAAAGAAAGTCTTAGTGAAGTGTGCATTAGGGATGATAAATTAGTTTCACACCACATTTGTTGTCACTGTTTTGATCACTTCTAATTTTTTACTCTACACTATCATACCAATCAGCTTAGCGTCTCCATTAGCCGTGACGTATTTCAGTAAAATATTGCACATGCTGATCAATCGTTTTTGACACCAGGCTGAACGTGCGCGCGCTGCCCTGCTGATCCAGTCAAGATGGCGAGGCTACAGAGTGAGGCATATCCCTGTGGGGACGCGAATCTCGGCGTTGAGACTGGAAGCGCCTCAGCAGCGTCGCCTTACTCAGGTCCGGCAGCGCCTCGACGACGCCAACACGCGCGCCCAGGACCAGAAATGCATTGGTCAGCGCACCAAGTGTGCCATCATGTACCTCTTCAAGTACCGCGACCTCAAGACGATCCTGCAGGCCGTCATTGCTCTGGGTTAGTATAGTCTTCACCATCGCTGCCACTAGCTCGGAGATGGTCTTTGTCTTTGGCTCAGTTTCGTAGTTCTTAATTTCGCTGCTGTATTAAATCAATGGCAAGCTGCTTTTACTTTTATAGTCTTCACCGTCGCTGCCAAAAGCTCGTACTACGGACCGTCTTTGTCTTCGGCTCAGTTTCGTAGTTTTTCTTAATTTTACGGCCGTGTGATGTGTATGGCAGGCTGTTTTTACTTTTGAATAGTTTTGTCTTTATGGTGCTAGCAGTTATTTACTTAGAGCAATGTTGCTATTAGCAGAATTCTCTCTAACGACGGGTCAGTAGTTTTTACGACTGATTTATTTCGTTCTCGCTGGTGCTTTGGTTTAATTAGGGGGCTAAAATATCCGCGGAGATGGAATAAGTATTCTTATATTATATTAAATATAGAGAGGTAGTGATGAACCGATAAATCTGCGTCGGCAGGAATGGACCGTTTTTACATTGTAATAATTGCTGGTTTCAAGCTCGAATTCAAAACGTGGTGTGTGTAGACCCATGGCTGTGTTAGAGAATATTTCAAATTTCCCTTCTATTTTCAGAAAAAAAATCTTCCGAATCGTTTTATCTCTTCACAGCTTCAGTCTAAGCAAAATGTTCTAATACAAAAAAGTTTCAAATAGGCTCCAAACTTGGTTTCATTATATAGTGCGCCTCAAGTTCCGAAAGAATTGTACTAAAGTAATTTTCACACACTCCCCAAAATGAAGTAATTGATTTTTTTAATTCTTATTTTATAATTTATTACAAATACTAGATTACCATTGAGTGCACGGATAAATAGATTATAGGTTATAATTAAGCTTGCGCGTCTCTAACCATGTGAAATGTGTTCCAAAGAGAGGAAGAAGGGAGGCATCCTTTTGTACTGAATTAAGAGAATGGGGAATACAGAAACCAGATGTGTTCCCTCACAGGATCCAATGCGCGAGATTAAAAACAATTTAGGAAATAAAAATAAAATTGGGAAAAAGTGATGGAGGGTGAGAAAAGACAGCATTAAAGTGACAAAAAGTGGCCAATGACAAGAGAAAAGAGATAATCTATTTCAACACATGGCCTGCCTTGTTTTCTGCTTGGGACCTCGCTTATCTCTGGATGTGCTTATTTCCGCAGGTACAATTGTTATGAATGAAACAGTTGTTTTTAATTCCCCTCAGGGGGATACAACTATTGTATCTATGGGAATTAGGGGAAAAGGGAAAAAAGTGAGGTCCTCAGCTTAGAGCTAGGTAGACCTTCTTTTTGTTGAAATAGAATTTTTTTTTCTGTTTTGTTAAGGACAATCTTTTTTTCGGTTCACTGCTGTCCGGTTTTTCAGCACCTCTTACATTTTTCTTCAACTTTTATCTTATTTCATAACCTTCCTTCTTATCTTACTGTTTCTATGCGCATGGGATCCTTCGCGGGAACAGTCTTTGTGCATAAATTCCACGTTTCCTTAACTTCATACTAAATGATGCCTTCATCCTTCCTTTCTTTGAACATTTTTCTTGTGGTAAAGGGAGGCTAAAACTAATTTATAATCAATCAATCATGGTCTGTAATTTTTTTTTTTTGCTGATTTTCATTCAAAGGGTCTTTTATTTCGAGACAATCTTAAAATTGGTTTGGAATAACTATTTTGGGACAGCGGGAGAACAACATGTTGGTACGTAACATAAACTATTGTAAAATACAGAATGCTTACTTTCTCATTTCGCCTAAGTTAAGATTACAGTATTTTATTACAGCAAATATGCGCAGATTATTTCAAGCCTTTAATATCTTTGTTTTTTGTTGCTATCTGAAGCAAAAAAACTACCCTCTACATTTTCTCAATGTTAGCCTTGACGTGCAAAGACACTATTGTTTGTGTCATGCTTTTACCGCCGTTTCATTTTGCAGAGGCGAGCACGCGCTGGTCCGCAATTTGCTGCAGCCACGTTGTGGAAGGAGGCACTCTCACACTCCTCCTAAGGCTGGTGAACGACTGCAACCGGTCTGTGCCGTACGTGCAGATCCTCTCCTATGTCCTCAACATCTTTCTCAACCTCGTCAAGTGCGACCAGACCTTCGACAGCGTCGCACAGGTAACTCTTGAACTGTATCACCTGCGATGAATCTTGTCGTTCCAACTGTTTTCACTGTATTTTATTTTATGTAAAGACTCAGGCTGATATTTTAGAGTTTGTTGATGACAAAGGTGGTTTAAAAGAATTACCGTTGTCAAGTTATGAATATTTATTCTGGTAGAAAATGAAATCAAACATCCCTTTCGGTTTTTATTGTGTGAACAAGGTGTTGTGTAATTCGATGCACATATTTCAACCGTATACAGATAAACGCTTAAAATAAAACGATTTTCAAGAGTGACAAAAACCTGATAACTCCTTTTTTGAGAAATGACGACCGTAAATAATTTTACATTCCCATAGGAATAGGCTTACAAAGGAGCCAACGAGTAAAATCTAACTTCTTGGACGCGCGCTTCAGCCTATTCCTACGGGTATCTAAAATTATTTAATGGTATCATTACTCGAAAACTAAAGAGTTTTGAGGTTTTTGTCACTCCTGAAAATCGTTTAATTTAGCGTTTTTCAGTAAACGTTTTAAGTATGTGCATCGAATTACACAACACCCGGTATAATATGCGTAGGTTTGACTTTGCTGCTTATTAATTCCATCATGAACTTTCCCGTGCTGTACATCTGCAGTATAATGTGCAGTTACCTAGCAGGTGACACCTAGTGCTGTATATCAAGAAGTTTGAGAGTATACTTCGCATTCTCTTGCTGGATATTCTTGGTGTACAATCTGCTCCCTAATCTGAACTGTTGGTTTTGAGTCACGCGTCTGCTGCCACTTACTCCCTACTAACATTATTGTGATTTTCAGGTACCTAACATTGGAGAGGTGCTGGTGCAGCTCATGTCTAACTACCACGAGAAAAACCCGCGACTCTTCACCAAGAGCTGCTCGCTGCTATACTTGCTTACTTCGCACGGGGAGGAACGTACGGTGAGTTTTATATTATGTTGATGCTTTCAAGCGCGTGTGAAATGACCGTAAAACCGCCTGTAGTGTTGAAGCATTTACCTGTAAAAATATGGAAAAGCATTTACAGGTAACTCTCGATTTGTCTCCTGGGATGGGACTGGATAAATCGAGATACCATATTTGGTTTAAAAGAAGAAGTGAATCTGTTCTTTTAAGGGGAAGTTTATGCTGCATACGAATAATTATCCTGGCATCTTGCAGTAAAGAAGTAAATAAAACGAAAATATCACAATAAATAATTTCTATGCTCTTGTTTCTAGTTTTTTTTCTCTGGTTTTTCTGGTTTTTACTTTCATAGGTACGTCAACTTTTTTACATGAACTCATAGGGATTGCCATATTGGCCCATATATCGAACTGACACTCATTGAACTGAGTAACAGATGAAAGAACAGCTTTTGTTTACAAAATAATTAATTCTTTAAATTATTCTTTTAATTTTCTTTTAATTAATTCTTTTTAATTTTCTCCTTACAAGGAATGTTGCAAAATACACGACGAACGCGAGGGGTGGATAAATCGAGATGAGGCGAACTAACGGCGTCAAACAAAACTATATAAATCGAGAGAGGGACTAATCGAGATGTGGATAAATCGAGAGTTACCTGTTCCTGTAAAAAATAAGGGAAAAGCATTTACCTCTGAAAAAGTAAGGAAAACGCATTTACCTGTAAAAATAAGGAGGAAAACGCATTTACCTGTAAAAATAAGGAGTAAAAAGCATTTACCTGTAAAAGATACAGGAAAAGCTTTTACCTGTTGAAAGGAAAGTAAGGAAAACGCATTTACCTGTAAAAATAAGGAGGAAAAGCTTTTACCTGTTGAAAGGATTCTAACCGTCTACATACTGTATAAGATTATTTGTTTGTAGGAAGACATTTTGGGACTGGTATTGTGGAGCAACAAATCCATGTATCGTGTTCAAACCATTAATTCTACTGAATTATGTTCCGATGATAGAAAAGAAAGAACCGCTCCCGTTGAAAATAAATGGTATGGATTAAACGATCTGTAGTTTTCCAAAAACTGAAATTAAAATTATTGAATGCCTAAAGTCCACTGAAGTATTCTTTCTGAAGCTGTCAAGATCGCACCGATCCCATGAGATATGTTCAGTGCACTACCTATTCTGCACATACTTGCTCAAATTTGTACTTACCATTTCTTTCCTCTGTAGCACACGCTCCTTAAATCCTGCGCAGGAATACCAGGACTGGCGAGTTTGTGTACTGATATCCGGTGCTGCTTTCAGTCAGTCAGTCAGCTTGTACTTATTCCGCGTTTGTTGCATCAGAAAATTCAGTGTTAGAGGGGAGAAAATAAAGCTGAGAATTTTGTTACGTAAAAGTCGCACTTTTCCGTGCACTGCTAGCGATGCTACATTGGGAGTGCATATCGAGGTACTTTTCATCCTTGCTCACTGTTCTCGGCATATTTTGAAAAGTAGTTTTTTTACAAACGCTTCCTTAGACGACTACTAAATACATATTTTCTTATGTAATATTTACTGTATTTAGGGGTCGTTCACGGAAGCGTTTGTAAAAAACTACTTTTGTTATGAATTGTGAATGGGAAGCTATTATTACTAACACTTTATATAGTTAATCGTGGTAAAGTTGCCAAAGCTCCCTCAAAATTTATTTTGTGAGACGGAACCCAATAAATTTAATGAAGCCCTAAAAACAGAATGTTTCTTGTTTTCCTCACTTGTTAATTAACAAATACAAATCAGAGTTGAATGAAATCGCAGAGGGTTCTTTATGTCTGAGTTTAGGTTACTAATTTGCGTTTTCCATTGGAAAAAATGTTGCACTCTCAATAGGTTCTTAATTAAATGATCCACTCACTATTGTTGTAGAGTGAATCCTTTGATAGTAGTATCAAATTAAGTGTAAATTTCTACTGCGATGCCAATTTGGCGTGGCTGGAAATGATTGTTACGACCTGGTATGTCGGCTTCATCTTCGTTATTTTTCATTACTTCAGTACGGAAATAAAATTAATTGATACATTTTTAATCAGAATCGTTTGCCTTTTACTGTTGGTATTTCGTTTGGTCTCGCACGCTGCCTTATCGTCCGCACATTGTCCCTGCATTTTTGTCATGAAAATTTTTTTTATGCTACTCACTTCATCGTTGTATTTCTTTTTGTAGTATTTAATAACTGTTTCATTTCAGATGAAGGTGAGTGACGCTGTAAAGACAGACACCGCCAAGATTTGTTCGATCATGCTGCGCAAAGCCAAGGCTCGGGAACGAGGCAGGAGGTTCGTCAGACCCAATGTGATAGCGCCCCACCGCTGCCCTGCCCATATACCTTGCTACGCCCTCACTACAAACGCCCCCTACGAGTTTGAAGAGGCTCTTTCTGCCACTCTCACTCTTCTCCAGCACTGGGGCGTGAAAGTGTAGAATTACGTTCTTCATTCTGGTTGCTGAATGATTGAAACAAATTTTTTCTCTTCAGCACTAGGGCATGAAAGGGTATAATTACATTTTCGACTCAGGTTGCTGAATGAATGAAGCGATTTTTTTCTCTCTTTTTCAGCACTGGGGCGTGAAAGTGTAGAATTGTATTATATTCTGGTTGCTTGAAGATTGAAACGATTTTTTTCTCGCGTCTCGGAGGTTGCGAAATCACTGTGGTTGTTCTTCCTCTTCTACTTATTTCTGAGTGGTTAGTGAGCAACTTGTCCCATTCTTCCAAGGAATGACCGTGCTCATTCTTTCCCTCATTTTTTGTGAGTACTATTTCCACGTGTTAGAGCCTTCTTAATGCCAGTAATTTGAAACTTATTTTAATTCTTTCTATCACTCTTATGTATGAGAACTGAAACTTTTGTGTTCTTCACTGACTGGTGTTTACGCCTACCTTGCCTTGACTGCAAGTTGGTGGGGAATTACTGCGGAAAATGCGTTTTGAACGCAAAAACTCTTGTTTCTCGAATGGGATAGTGACATCACTTAAATCGCGCTGTTATAGATTTTTCGTACTTGGCTTTATGACCAAAACGCTTTTCTTTTACCAGAACTAGCTTTAATCGAATAGAATTAACTAGCTCGAATGCACTTAACGATATAAAAGTGTAGCACTCGTCGTTTCTGCTATTTACTATGTTGCTCAAATTTCACGACATAGGCTTTTCCACATTTCAATAAGTTCTTTTGGAAGTTTATTCCTCTACTGTTAATACTTTTTCATTTATAGCATAAAATTATGGAAACACTTGTGAATTGATGTTTTAACTTTGATGAGTGTATTTCTTTGAATAAATATTTTTAATACGCTTACTTTAGAATAAAGAAATTTTGTATTGCATCGTGCAGAACTCGGTGAAAATTCTCAATCAGCTTACTTATCATGGCCGTAAAAATTGCCTATCAGTGTACGTACCATCCGTGTTTCTACTAAGTGCAGGAGGCAGTTTTCTAGGTAATGCTAGCTAGTGTTTGTATCGACGGAATTGTTTTAGACTTCACATTAAGACCCCTCAGGGGGATACAACTATTGTATCTATTCTCTGGGAATTAGCGCTCCCAGGGAAAAATGGGGGATGGCTCGAGCTAAGAGTTAGGTAGGCTTTCTTTTTGTTGAAATAAAATGTTTTTTCGCTATGTTAAGAACCCCCTTTTTCGGTTCACTGTTTTCCTGCTTTTCAGCACCTACTACTTTATTCTTCAACTTTTATCTTGTTTCATGAACTTCTTTCCCAACTTACTGTTTCTATGCCCCTTCTGCATAAATTTTGCATTCCCATATCCAAACTAATTGGTGCCTTCCTCCTTTCTCTCTTCGATGCGCTCTTTTTGAATCGGTTAGGGAGGCTTAAACTGAGCTATATTATGAACTAGAATCTAATCTTCACATTAAGAATTTTCTCTTTTTCCTTCTAGTATTAACTTTATTTTTTAGAGAAGTAAATGTACATTGTTTTGATATGTCTTTGCGTTTCTATATCTTCAGCTTCAGTCTGTCAAATAATTGGAAAAACTTGGGCCATTTAAGCCGTTCATGGCTTGCACGGTGAGGGAAGAATGAAAGTTCTTTGACTTCACTTTCTAATATTCAGTTAATTCGTGACGTTCACTCACTATTTTGCATAATACGTTTTTCTCAAAAAATGTATCAATAGTAATTGAAATATGTAGAAAAAAGCTATTTATTTTTTAGAAGTTTGTGTTTGTAATCTTGCTTCTTTTCTTACGGCCTGAATGTACGTACAGCTCTGGCCTGCTGCTACTAACTACGTACCTGACTTTAGAACTTAGTATTACGGCGTTTGCTGCTGATGCTAACATCGCAGTTGCTTAGAACTAATTGCTGTTTTCTTTATTAATTCATCTATTGTGATGTTTTACGTATAGAAAATCCTTTCCTCTTGCTATGCCCTTAAACAGATGACATATTAAAGGGCAGTAAGATTACCATATATAGTATGCAGTGTAGTTTTACATGCATGTATGAATTTTGTATAAATATTGGCTAGTGCGTAAAAACTTGAAGCGTGATGATTTCTTAGTGATCTAATAATTATAATTATATCTAAGGTGATTAGTGCTTCCAAATAGATGTGAAGTCCCGACTTGAAGATTAGATAAGCTGTCCTGTTGAAATAAAGTAGGCTTTCGTTTTACTACAGACTACTTTTTCCGGTTCTTTGCTGTCCTTTCTACTGAGCAACCATTTATTCAATTTTCACCCTTCAATATGGCTATTTTTATGCGCAGAGTGTGGAAAACACACCCTGTTCATAAGTACTCCGTTTCCTCAATTCCATATAAAATAATACCTTCCTCCTTTTTGACTTTGTGAATACCTTTCGTTGAGGATAGGGAGGCTTGAAGCAACTTAAAATCAATCTTCGAGCGGATACGAATTATTTTGTGCTTATGGTAGTCAAGACTCATGAATGCAGTTACTTTCACCGCTGTTCCTTTTCCTAATGGCAGGAGTGCCGCGTTTCGTGGTAATGTTACTGACGGTAATGTATTGTCGATTAGCACATGGCTGACAGTTTTGGCATGAGGGTATGTCTTTACAATATCGATATTGTCCCAGTTGGATTTAAACTCGATAGAGGGACTCATGTGTGTAAATCCTGTTTAGCCTAAGAGCGAGTTGCACTGATTTACTTTGCGTTATGTGTTCTTGTATCCTTTCTGTAAGCCTAATACTCGTATGTAAGATACAATGTAATGGATTGTTTTCGTAAATAATAAAGCGTTCTAATGTTACTTGATATCCAAATATCCTGCATTGTAACACGCTCAATGTGCAATGTGACGTCATGAAGTATGTTTTGCAAGCACTGTGACGTCATGAATGCAGTTTTGCGTGCAGTGTAATGTCATTCACTTGTTTCTGCGTGTAGTGTGACGTCATTGAATTTTTTCTGCGTGCAGTGTGACGTCATGAAGTTGGTTTTGCGTGCAGTGTGACGTCATGAAGTTGTTTCTACGTGCAGTGTGAAGTCATGGAGTTAGTTTTGCATGCAGTGTGACGTCTTTGATTTGTTTCTGCTTGCAGTGTGACGTCATTGATTTGTTTCTGCGTGCAATGTGACGTCATGAAGTTAATTTTGCGTGCAATGTGACGTCATGAAGTTAATTTTGCGTGCAGTGTGACGTCATTGAATTTTTTCTGCGTGCAGTGTGACGTCATTGAATTAACTCTGCGTGCAGTGTGACGTCATTAATTTGTTTCTGCGTGCAATGTGACATCATGAAGTTAGTTTTGCGTGCAGTGTGACGTCATTTAATTCTTTCTGCGTGCAGTGTGACGTCATCAAATTCTTTCTGCGTGCAGAGTGACGTCATGAAGTTGGTTTTGCGTGCAGTGTGCCGTTATTGAGTTCTTTCTGCGTGCAATGTGACGTCATGAATGTAGTTTTGCGTGCAGTGTGACGTCATTGAATTTTTTCTGCGTGCAGTGTGACGTCATTGAGTTGTTTTTGCGTGCAGTGTGACGTCATGAAGTTAGTTTTGCGTACTGTGTGACGTCATTGAGTTGTTTCTGCGTACAGTGTGACGTCATTAAATTCTTTCTGCGTGCTTTGTGACGTCATTGAGTTGTTTTGGCGTGCAGTGTGACGTCAGGAAGTTGTTTCTACGTGCAGTGTGACGTCATGAAGTTTGTTTTGCGTCGCGTGTGACGTCATTGAGTTGTTTCTGCGTGCAGTGTGACGTTATGAAGTTAGTTTTGCATGCAGTGTGACGTCATCAAATTCTTTCTGCGTGCAGTGTGACCTCATTGAGTTGTTTTTGCGTGCAGTGTGACGTCATTAAATTCTTTCTGCGTGCAGTGTGACGTCATTGTATTCTTTCTGCGTGCAGTGTGACGTCATTGTATTCTTTCTGCGTGCAGTGTGACGTCATGATGTTGGTTTTGCGTGTAGGTTGACGTCATCAAGTCGGGCCCTGCGTGCGATGTGACAACAAATTTGACCACGTCGTATCAGAGATCAGGCAGTTGCTTATCCGTGCAGTATGACGTCACTAGTTATGCTTTGCGTGCAAAGTGCCATGACCAAATTTTAATCCACAATGGAAGCCATCAAGTTTACCCATAGGGCTAGACGAAGTCAAACTTGGCCACATGCAGAAAAATGTCGTTAAACTGTATTAGGTGCTATATGACATCAAATTTGATCACTTGCAGAATGACGTCAATCAATTTGATAGCGTGCAGTATGTACTTCATCAAATTTGCGTTACACATGTTCAATAGTTCAATACAAATGTGTAGTATTGTCTAGTTCGGCAGTACTAACAATAGAGCTCAGGTATGCTACGTGAACACTAACTTATTAAAGACTATCTAGGGGGGTCCATAGTTGCAAATTGCTGGTGACCCTGGTGGACACTCATCCCTAAATTTATTATTATTATTATTATTATAAACCAAGTACGTTCGTCTCAATTTCTGTTTTCATCAAGTCCCTCTAGGGATCAATTCATGTAGCAAAATGTTAAGGTATATTAGCAGTGAATTCAGCATGTATTCAATGTGATGCAAAGTCATTATTATTTAGCACCGATTCTACCTCCGATTCCGCTCTTTTAGGACATTTATCGTACAAAAACTGAAATGGCACCATAGACTCCATTCATTAAAAGAAAGCGTGAACACTCAATTAAACGGTGCTGAGGATAGAAAATAAATGAGTAACGGAGTCAATCGTGGAGTAGGTTAGCTGTACATACCATACAACCGACCAGCAACCGGGCTAGGCTTCCCCGTGAGAGCAAAGTGGAAAATGAGAAAATCGATTGGTTTTAGTAAATATTTAACCCAACAATGAGTCTGGCTATCTTCTTCGTGGATGTAGCTACCGGACAAAGCCAGGTCACCTAGACCTACTAACGAGGATAGATCTGATCAGTATGAGACTTTGAATAAAGCTCAAGGGGAGTGAGTAGGGGGTATACATGTCCTCTCCTCCAGACCCTTTGGTCCCAAAAATGCGTGGTATACACTCCTCTGGAAAACTGAGATTTTTCCAAAGGAAGGAAATTAGTGTTCAAATCACTGAAAATTTAAAATGCTTTATTATTATTCTCAACAATGGAAAATTGCAAAGAGAAGTGACAACATAAACACCGTTTATTAAAACAGCTGCCGCTGACGTTAAAACAATAGCAATTTTTTAAGGAGTATGGGGATTCCATAAAATAAATATTGAACCATTAAAATTAGGCCGAACATGATAACTCAAGAGAAGTGTGTGAAGATTTCACAGGAAAATAAAATAAATCCTAAAATCGAAATCAAATTTAAAACGGCTTCAGTCAGGCTCTAGAAACATTTGACTATAAAAAGGAAAATAGTCATAAAATTCGATTATATGAAACTAGAAGAACGAACTGATTTGAATTGCTTTCAAACTAAATGTAATGCAATCACTGATAGGAAAACACTAAAACTAAAAGGCTAACAGAATTCGGAGCAATTTATACTCAAGTTCCTCCGCAATTACATATGTACAATATCTTGGGTCCTACATTTAGATTAGATGAGTTATGTGAATGAAGTGCAACATCAGATTTAACGAAAGTGCCAATAGGCCAATAGAAATGATTCCGCGTCAACGGCGAAAATAATGCCATGCAAGTAGCTATATAGTAATTTTAAACGCCTCGATGGTTTTGAATTTTTCAGAGTGCATAGGAAGTTGAAGCCTCCTTTGACTACAACAAAGGGGCTCTAAATAGAGAAAGACGCCATTTAGTACGTCAATCGAGCGGGGACTCTAGGCATAAGATGTGTTCCCACACAAGATCCTCAGTGCATAGAAACAGGAAGAAGTTTATGAAATAAAGTAAGCGTTGAACGAGAAAATAGATATGAAAAAGAGAATCAGCAACAAAAAAGCTATTCTGGGGAGCGCTAATTCCCAAGAGACAACAGTTATATCTCCCTCAGAGATATACATTTCGGTGGTTCGAAAATTGCTCTCATGACCTGCAAATTAGTAACATTACAAAAGGGGTTTCGTTATGGAATACTCTACGTCGGTGTTCCTTCAGTGGATTAAGAGCTTATCAGTTCGTTACATTCAATAAAAGTAGGATATTTCAGGGTGTGAGGTAACGAAGACGTCTGAGGTGAGAAAACAATTTCTAACGCGCTTGTCCTGAAAGAACTACGTTGAAACACGGAATGCTTATTCAACAGATTCCAAAAATTTTTCCCCACTTGTCAATCTCTCAATAGTTCTTCCAAACCTGGGAATTTCTTTGTTCGTCCAGGTTTCTTCTCAAAATATATTTATTTTGTCTCATGAGACTAGTTGTACCTTTCTTTCCTTCCTTTAGATACACAAATTGCACTATTAAGAACTCTTGCCTTACCGTTCGGCTGTTGCGTACTTTATTCCGAGCTGCGCTGGAGGGTTTTGCTACTGCTTACCCTGCGCAGGTGGTGATGCAACTTAGCTGTGGAGTGCTGGTGGTGAAGGTGTTTACCGTACTTGTGGTGAACTGCTATATTAGATTTAGTTATGTTAGGTCATATAAGATTTACCCTGGTTAGGTTAGGATAACATATGTTAAATTGGATCATTTAGTTAGAAAATTCAGTGCTGCTACAGCGTGAGGTCTACCACACTATGGCATGAGATCTACCTCTAGCTAGTATAGTGTGAGGTTAGTTTACTAATGAATATTACTTATTTCCATACATTCAATTTAGTGAAACAATTTGAACATGTCAAACTGCACCTGGGTAGTCAACATACAGTGGTAGACCTCACGCTATGGTAGCACCGATAATTTTCAATGTTCATTAATATTGTATTATAATGCTCGAATGAAAAATCAATAGAACGCTCTTCTGATGCTGTTGATTTTTCAGTCGAGCATTGTTCCTCCCATTAACCACAAACGTAGTAGACCATCAACCCCACATGCTGTACTTGGTCTGCTATAAATAATCAATTTGCGAAAGATGGCTTCCAGTGTTTCTTCAACAAATTTTGTATGAAACCTCTGCGAATTATATTTTATCACTTTTACCTTAATGATAAGCATGATTCTCCAGTAAAAAAGGTTAACAGTATGAACAACCTGACCCAACGGGTCTCGAGTGGTTTAGTTTCTCCGAAAGATTGATTAGATTTTGAGGTAATTTTAAGCCTCACTACATCAGGGGTATTCGTAAGAGAAGGAAGGCATCATGTAGTGTGGAATTAAGTGAACAGGGAATCTATGCACAAGGTGTTTCCCAACACCCTCCTCATAGTATCAGTAAAATTGAAGTTGTTGAAACAAGATAAAAGTTGAAGAAAATAACAGGTGCTGAATAAAAGAGCAGTGAACAGAAAAAGATCGTTGGTAACGGAACATTTCAACAGAAGGAATGTCTACCTAACATCAGCTCTTCGGCGCGGGACCTCATCTTCTTCCTAGCGATATTTCCCTTAGTGCATATTGCTCGTAAAATAAGTATTTTTAATGACACAGATTCTTAGTTTTTTCAAATTTGCCCTATCTTATTACCGCTAGTAGAGCTTGGATGACGACTAACTGAGCAAGGAATAAAATAAGATTATCAGATTTTTATGACCATTAAAATAAATAGATTTGTTATAGAGGCCTGATCCGACGAATCGCTGGAGCATGTGTGGATATAAAAATTATTCGTTGTGCCAAGTCATTATTTTCCCATGTTATTTAACAAAAGATATCTGATCAACTTTCATTAGGCAAGTAGAAAATACATAGATTAAGAGAGGATAATAGTTCATGCTGGGCAAGGTTTGCGTAGGTTATTCAAGGTAATCCCATGTCAGCATTCAGCAAGAACGAGATCATTTCCTGTCGACTAACTTGATTTCACAAAGCGAAAGATAAACTAGTATAAAACAATGTATAAAATACAGCTACATTTGAATTTATACATCTCTCCCCTGTCAGAACATTCAGCAATGAGAAATTCTACAGAAACTAAAATTTCATCAAAAAATTAAACTTCTCTCAAAAAAGACGAGGAAGAGGTTAAAGGACATCCACAAAATCTTTCACGAGTACAGTTGGTTTACCTTTACTATTTTTATACCCCACTGCCAAGTGGATGGATACCTGAACGTTAAATAATTGATGTAGAGCTCTATTTTTAAATTACAATTCAGTATTACAGTATTTGTTTTGCGTTCGCATCTGAATGACTAAGGAAAAATTAGAGGTAGTGAAACCCTAGTTATATATCCGCTTAAACCTCGGCAAGGAAATCAATGGGAAATTGTTTTTAAATTAGCTTAGTTAAGTTAGTTTAAACCTCCGTAACTGCAACAAAGGCGATCGAAAGAGACAAAGATCTGGGAAGAAGGCACCATTTAGTATCCTCCTGTGGGAATCAAAATTAGATTAGATGCCAGTAAAGTAAAGAGACACAAGGCATTGACCGACATTTATGGTAGTGCTGATTCACTACTTAGTAAATATTACTTCGATTAAGCTCATATTTCGTAGGCTCATATTGTGAGGCAGACATGCAATATCACGATGTCTGAAACGAGAGTTCCTCTTTCACATGCCACACTCGAGTTTTCAATCACAAAATAACAAATAGAATAGAAGAGCGAATTGCAGCTCCTTTCTCATTCATTTTCTGTCTCCGCCGCAGTCCAGCACCAAGCCTCTGTTCGCTGCGCCGCTCTTGTGCTCTCCGCCGCTTCCGCCCTCCTCATCACACCCCGACGCTCACCCTCTCCCTCCCTCCCTTCGTGCCCTGCTGCCCGCACTCTCTTCAGTACGCGTGAGAAATTTTGCCTCGCTTTAAACCCAACCGTCAGCGCCGAGTTCTACTGAATTTGGTCTCAGATACAATCACTGTGAGAAAAGCAAAACCATCGAGGTGTTTAAAGTGCTATTTGTCTACTTGCATGGCATTATTTTTGCCTTTGCCGCGAAATCGTTTCTATCGGCACTTACTAATGTTAAATCTAATGATGTGCTTCATTCATATACACTCATATTCTTTTTTAGCTTAGATAATAGGGAATTTTACTTCAGAATTAATTTATCGATATATTCATCATCTTAATTTGCTCGTTAATACAGTCGGTGATGCTTCGAAGAAATTTTCGTGGGTTGATGAATAGAAAATACATGAGTGAAGTGTTGAATCAATCCCGGGATCAAATAAGATAAATTGGTCAACAAAGGTGTTCCCAAGAAAGGGATGAAGAAAACATTTAGTATCGACTTAACAGAGCGGGAAATCTATGCACAACATGCGTCCCCACGCTTCGTGCTTAGATGCAGCAAGTTTAAAAAAAGTTTTTGAACTAAGATAAAAGTTGAAGTAGAAAGTAATAGGTACTGAAAAAAAGACAACAGTTACCATAAAAAGATGGTCCGTAAAAAATAAAACTATTCTGTTGAAACAAAAAGAAGGCCTAACTAAACTTCAGCTTCGATCGATCCCGAGAAGTACCTAGCTCCCTTTCACAATAAAAACAGAAGAAACTTAAAAATGAAAAAGCAATGTATTCATGAGCTTCCTGATACAGATATTTTCAGGTTTGCGAATGCACAGACGAAAGAATAGCAAAGTATAAAATTCCACTGACGTATGCCAAATTCAGCCCACAGCCCATACTCTAGGAGCAAATTACATGAGATTCGATTTCAAAGAGCAGAATGTTTTTGTAGGCGTATGGGGACAAGTTCGTGCGCTAACGGCTCCCAACCACCTGGATCTTGCAATCGAACCATGCACGAGTGTCGACATTAACAGCACGTCTTTCAGCCACCCAACTTGCGGTAAAACTCAGTCACAGAGTCAGGAGAGAATTAGTTAAACCATGACGGCCTAGGACTGTAAGGAGCCGTAAATGTACCAGCAATGGCTCGCCCACGATCGCTCGGGCTGACAGCTTAGCGGGAATGCAGCAGCTGCCGGTCTCTCGCATCGAGCTAGTCGAGCTTCGCACTGCGCTCGCAGTTACCGCCAAGCTTCATCAGATTCGCTCCTTTGTTCGCGTTTCAATCAACTATTCGCTTTAATCTGTTTTAACTGTACACGATATTAAAAAAGTAGTGCAGTACTGCATTTCTCATTTACAGATGAATAAGTAGATCCTGTAAAAGAATATTGTCAGTAAATTACACGAGTCAAAGGCCTTCACGACAAATAATGAACTGTTGTTTCGTCTACTTGTAGATCACGTCAAAATTTTAAAACCCAGAGCCCCAAACGCACTTGTAATGTTATTTGACGAGTAACAAGTCACGAACCAGTGAAGACAAGTTTTATAGAAATGATATAATTTAAAATTCATATTAAGTCTCGTTTCACATGACATGTGTCAACCATTAAAGGCAAGAAGCTAGCACATTTTTCTACCATTGAAAACTGAGTCAGACGCTCATTGACTACGTTTGATAATTTTTATGATCATCGCGCTTCAGCTGAGGGCCTTCACACTAATGTCTAACTTATGGTTGAAAACTAGATTATTTTTCGCAGTGATGCTACCAAAACGCAATTCAAATGACTCGCAATAGTTCTACCATGTTCGGCTAAACCAAATAAAAGGAAATATTTCTAGTTGATATCAGCTGATGTTCTGCAGTTAAACATCTAAAATAGCGTACGAAAGACCTCCCCAATGCTGCATGTAATAAGAAGCAGACCCATAGCACGTAGCAGACGCAAAGTTCGGCACTGCGGGGAACACAGGCAGATGTTGGGAGTGACGTCACATAGTAGTGATGAGACATCACGTGTTGTGGTAGCTCAGAAGGCTAAAATGCACTTTGCCATTTAAATTTAACGCTAAAAGAGCCCTAACCATGGAGTTTTTATACTTCAAGATTTTTTTCTGTGAGTAACATAAAAACTATTCAAGTGAATGAGTGAAAAGCACAACATTCACACACAGAAAGATTAATCCTATTATAACTATTTTTAAAATTATCTACGGCAACTGCTCTCACGCAACAAAAACATTGAAACAAAGCCAAAATTTATGAATGAACCAGATAAAGGATCAGATTTCGTGCCAGAGATTCATAGCTTATAGTGTTGGCATTCTGTGTGAAAAAATGTTTATGAAGAAACATATTGGTTACGACCAACACAACTCAGAACAGCCCAGCCATCCGTAAATACTGTAAATTGTGTCATAAGAAACCACGGTAATTAAACCAAGTCTTTGAGGAACAATGATGAGAGAGGCATTATCAGTATTCTCTTCTCGATTGAAGCTCAGGACTCCTTTACATTCTCTCAAGAGCGCTAACACCCTTGAGAATACGCTTAATGTCAACCACTCCTTAAGAAAAAAGTCTACTTTAAGGCGTTCGATTTTAAAAGCAACAACTGTCATATATATGTAGAGATGAGAATAATTTTATAGTACAACGTTTATGATCTACTAGGCTTTGGAGTTTACACAGTTACGGCCAAACTAGGATGTAAAAATGATAAACGATTATACCAACTCGAGTAGGTAAGTTAAGCATCGAATATTAAAACGTTGATAACTTCACATTTTCATCCCAACTTGAACCGCATAACACTACACATGCGTGACAAATGTACACGAACATTCTTTTTCTGAAAGATGCCTTCGGAGTAGCAGGAAAGCATCGAGCTTGGAATGAATCTCGCGGTATTTTTCTACCTGCTAAGAGCAGGGCATTCCTATGCCTCTACCCTAACGAAGCCTCTCTTCTTGACGCTTCCTTTTCGATACAACAAATTTTAGACGTCAGTTTTCTAACTACATGATTTTGTGATTCTATAAAATATATTTAACAGCGATTTTTTTTTAGGAGGAGAGAAGTGCTTTTATTGATCTGCGAATCCTACATTGTAATGCATTAAAATACCAGCATACCGTTTCAGCCACGATACGCAATCTATAAAAACAAATTTGAGTTCTTTAATGCATCATATACGACAAAATGACCTTAACGCTCTCATAAAGTTATACATAGGCATCGAAAGGCGTCAAAAAGTTGTACGTTGATACCAAAAGGCGGTTTCGTTTCGAATTTGAAGCAGGCTACTGCTGTGTCACTCAATCAGCTATTAGCAATTGCATCTTTGTGTTCAGAATTCAGATCTTATTTCCATTTTAAAATGATATGTCAGTGTCAGAAAAGCAATCTATTAAATAATCAATCCCAACGTTTGGATGAGAAGTAATAATTTTACTTAATAAAATGCGAAAAATTGAGACGATTGTTATGTATTCGAATCGCTAAGATGTTTGCGTGTTTTCGGTCAAAATTATATCACAATAAAAAGTTCAAGTGGCGAAAGAACGTTTTGTGAAAAAAACCTCCGTATTAACCTACACGTCATACATTACAGAAAATTAAGTTTGCGGTGCTAAATACTTGAATTCATTTGTTTGACACGTTGGTCACGAGGCGAGACACCGGTATGCACAAAAGTAATTTTCATAATGCTACTGATCGACCAGTAGTCGATTCAAACAAATACTTTATCAAAGCTAAATAAAGGTACGATCCAGTTAATGTTTGTTATTTTCAAAATTGCTAGCTACAGTTGGCTTTAAATTTGAGTTGAATATTGAACTTCAGTTCAACCCATCGCAGTGAACGTGTTAAAACGGGTATCTTTTCAGTCGTTTCAATGGTGTTTCATGTAGTTACGAGGTTCTCCAGCGCAGCTCAAGTTTTTGTTTTACATGCCCGCAACCATTGATTGCATAGTTGTGAAAAACACTGGACATTTAAGCCCACAACATCGACAAATGATACGCAATTGAATAGTGAAAAACAGATCGTTTCCATGACCCATGCGAGCCTAAGACGACTAACATTGAATTTCTAGGGCTCATGAAGTATTGGTTAATTTTTTTTTTTCAAGGATGAACTGTCATACATTGTGAAGGAAATGGCAATATCACAGAAAAACTAGTGAAAAATAAACATATAAAAACTAATATAGAACTCGGCAATTTTTAACATGTTAAGAGCTTCAGTGTTGTGTGATTATTTACAATATTAAATTATTTAGATAGTACATCGTTTAGAATATTTTAAATTCATTTTAATTTCACTAATTTTTCCGATTGCTCAGTAACATTTTGTAATCATTGAAACAAAGGTTGCCATCTTAACTTGACTTCAGGATTTTTTCAACCTTCATCCTCTGTACTACCTAGAAAATGGCATTTATATTCAAATGAATTCTTCAAGGACGATAATAAAACCAACAATGAAAAATGCTTAGTTTACTGAAAATATACTTAGCGCAATATAAATGAAGAATGGGAACCACACAAAATAATCCTGGCCTATCAAAATAATTTGTCCACACAAGTACATCATTAGTACTCACAGAGAAAAAGGCTGAACCACATACATTGCAAATAAATAACAAAATTTCATCAAGATGTTACAAGTCGGAGTTTTTAAATTATATGAACTAAAAATAAAATAAGACACTGTTAAGTACTGTTCCACCATGTAGTTGTAATAATGGACTGCTGTTTTAAGGTCATAAAGAAGTAAACTTGTAATTTTATACAGTGCCAAAATACACAATAATTAAGTTAATGTATATCATCAAAAATTGTTTAATAAATCTTGGCTCTTTTAACTTTAAACAATCAATTGAGAATATCCCTCAAAATGCTATGGTCAATTTGTTTTACAACAGTTGGATATCAAAGAATATTTCACATAAAAAGCATGAAAACAGTTCAAAAATTATAAAAATCAAATCTAACAAAGAAAAAAAAATTGAGTAACAGCTATGGAGGATTTTATTATCAATCAGATGAGTTAAAATTATATTTGTGGCATTCTAGATGCAAAATCCTGACAAGATCATGTAATGGAACAGGAGCTTTTACATCTTAAAGGCAGTAAAATAAAGGTTACTTTACAAAGTGCATTAGAAAGATGCAACAACTAACTTTAACTCAATGCACTACGAACAAAGAAAACGTCAAAAGATTCTGATAGTTAAATGTGTGAACTTCTCTAGTGAACATCTGAAGGACTGAAATGAAAGTCAAACAGCTAAGATATTTCCAACACTGATGAGGTATTCAATGGCAACTTCAAGCTAGTACCTGCTCATACCTAGTCTGGATATAATAAACATAGCTAATGGAATACAATAGATGTTTAGCTTGAAGGCCAGAATTGTAGAACATAAGCTCCCAGTCTAACTGAGGTAGTAAAAATTAGAACTTCTTGGATTTAGCCAAAAAACAAACAAATCCATACAAACTTTTCTCACAATGTAAATAAGAAATTTCACAAATTTCAATACCAGTGTTAAATCAAGTAGACCAGAAAGATGATCAAAACAGAACATGGCAAAATGTACATGAAGACGTTTGCCAGATAAATAGCTAAGCTAAATAACCTACACTACATACTCAGACATTCATATAAATATACACAAGATCAGCTTTGAAAGCTCACTTTCATCTACCAATTGAGGAGTCCCTAACCGGCTAACAAGAGTGCATGTTCAGCTAGAGGTCAAGCCACTAAAATCTACAACATAATAGCTCATTCTTGAGAAAGTGGTCCTGAAGCAGACTCGGTGCTTACAAAATCTCACTTCACAACATGCTAAGCAATGTATATTTCACATTAAATGAATGAAGAATTTGTACAAAACATGTTTGGTCTTTCATGATTTCACTCGGTCAAGACACCCGTTCACTCATCACCCTCTTCTTCCTCTTCGTAGTCGAAATCTTCACCTTCGTCATCGAAACCTCCAGCTTCTGAGTGTCCGTTGCTGGCTTTCATTTTCTTCATGGGAGGCATACCGCCAGTTGACCGGTACACCTTCATATCCCTGTCGTAACGAGCTCTGTCTTCTTCGGCTGCTTTTTCGTAGGGTGATTTCTGAACCTCCGTCAGTTCGTTCCATTGTCGTCCGAGTTCCTTTGCTACCTCACCCACAGAAAAATCTGGGTTGCTGGCGCGAACCTTGGCGCGTTCATCTTTGGCATAGTAGAAAAAGGCTGATAAGGCGCGTTTAGGTTTGTTCGGATCCCTTTCCTTTTTCGCTCCACGACGACGCCTTCTGCCCCTAGGTGTTCCAGGTGGGGGCACATAATCCTTCATTTGATCGTCGTATCTTTCTTTGTCCACCATCGACATCTCGTGGAATTTTTCCTTCTCTTTTTCGGACATGGTCTTCCATCTTTGGGAGCACTGAGCGGCAAATTCACCAAACTGAACATTTTCATCCGGATGTAGTTTTTTATGCTCTTCTCTGCATGTTTTAACGAAACACGCGTATGCACTCATAGCACCTTTAATTTTAGTGGCGCCCGCTCCACCTCTTGGTCTTCCACGTGGCATGCTTGCAGTATTATAGGATGAAACTGTTTAAAAGGCAAAGTAATCACTGGTAGACAGCACGACGCAACCTCTCTGAACCACGTTCGCAGACGCTCTAAGTCCGTTGATGCGCGCTTGCTGCTCAGTTCCCCCGATATAAAATAGCGGCTACACAAACTTCACTTAGCACCAGTTGGCAAGCGCCTTCTTTCCCAGTAATCGCTATAGCGGGGTTGAAGATCGCGAGTCAAGAGAACGCGGGAAAATGCGATTCTCCTATTGGTTGAGAGTATTCTAGTTTCGACTCTGCTCAAGAATAAAGCATATCTGTTTATTCTCATAGGAAATATAGTGATGAAGTACCCCATAAAACATTTTGCCAAAAAGATGTTAAAAATATTACAGGCAATCCTAAAAGTTTTCCTAACACCTTTGAAAATAAAAGACCATAGTAGGAGGCTAAAGAGACGCTTATAAGTTGCGTTATAATATTGGCCTGGGCTAGCCTCGTCTTTACTGAAGTAAAGCGACAAGATAAAGGAAATTTTGCAATTATTAGATGACTTCATCGAAATAAATTATATTCTATCGTTGAAACATCGACTATAAAAAATACATTTTATCAAACGTCAAAATCTTTTTGTCGACTCTTCGAGTAATGAGCATAAATTATTGTGAAGTCTTGCTGTTTATTAAGGAATGTGAACTGACAATTGTAAAAATAAAAACACGTTCGCTTCCGTTGTGCATAGTCGTCTGACTATTTTTACAAGCAAATATTCTTTAAAAAATTATTATTCTACATAAGTTATTCAGAATTTATGGCCAACACTACATTTCAAAAGTTATAATAACTTCGAAAGTGAACGCGTTTGTCGGGAAGAAATTCAACACAAGCAAGACAGACTTGGCCACAAAGATGCAAGCCTAGACTTCAACTAATGTTGCTGCTGGATATATTAAAAGTAGCAGAAAAACGCTTTCTGATTTAATTACTCAACATTTTGACTGATAAAACATGTATTACGAGGAATTTGTTTGTTTCTTAAATATCAAGAGAACAACGTATTTGTGGTAATGGCGGTGTAATAGACGTTTGATGAAAGGAATTCGCACGTGATTGGCTATTTACCATCCATCAGTGAATTTCGTTAAAACTTTTCAATTACAATTTTTTGTACATTCTTTGTAAATACATGAACAGAATGAGGAGGTAATGAAGCAGAGTGTATAAAATTTGTTATCTAATTCTCAAGTATCTTCTACGATTATCAGTTAAGAAGGGAGCAGAGAAAATGGAATTCCTGGAATTTAATCCGATAAAAAATCAGCGATCAAACTTTGTTTAACAAAGCTGCTGAACGTTCAACAATAATTCATTAAACAAAAATTCAGTACAATAAGCAAAATTAATTCTAAAAATTTCTTGCTCTAATGCAATAACTAATTTGAATGAACTAATTTATGGTTTCTACGTATTTCAATCTTTTCTCAGCGTCGTTATATTTGTTTGTTTTGAAACATCGTCTTTCTAATTCACTTTAAAATAATCATATCGCTCATTCCAAATTATCAGTTACACCATACTCAACAAATTATAGAGCGATAAATTAACGTGCAGCCAGCAAATTATATTTTAGGAGTTTTGACTCGAAACATAGCGAAGCAAGATCGGAACGTCCTCTGGTTGAAAAGCAAAAAAAGTAAGATCTTCAAGCATGATTTTTTACAATCCTTTTTCAGGGAAGTAAGATGACTTCCCAGGGAGATAACACATAAGGAAGAAAATCCATGCTAAAAAATTAGCTGTAATCGAGAACAAGCTTTACCAATAGACGCGTTGACTAGATCTCGCTGACTGAACACGGGGAAGAATGTCCGTCTTCTTTAGAACTAAAATTATAAATAGTCACTACTATATAGCATCTGTATAAGATGCTGATCGAATTGAGTGCCAAGTTCATAAAATAATGAGAATATTTCTGGAAATAGACCCGCTGCGAAATCTAACGCAACTCACGCGAAACAGCAACAAGATTCTTTCAGTTTCAGCCATCCTAGCCGTTACGAAGAGAGCAAATCACCTATCAAGAAGTAATTGAGTGAACAGGAAAATTATGAGCGTGTTCCTTCGCAGGATTTCTTGCGCAAAGCAACTACCAGATTGAAAGAAATTGATGTTCGGCTCACTACGCTGAGCTTTCTGAATGGAAAGCAAATAAAATATTGCAATGAAGTCAGTTTTTGTCAGCAAGTCTGCTCACAACTGTAGAGTTTGTTTGGCAATATAATAATTATAAAATTGTTACATACCGAAAAATTTAAAATTACCGAAAAATTTGTTCACCCTTCTGGTAGAGTCAAATCTCAAAACACTAGATTTATTGCAAAACAGGCTCTGTCTGAATGGCTAAAGACGAATCGTACGCCCATTTTTAAAATCCTATAACCTCGTGGATGATACGCCAACCTCTTTGTGATATAGAATTTAAGTTGGCATCGTAAAAAATTGCCAAAAATAGTAAAAATATTCGAAAGAAAGAGTAACCTAACTAATGATACGCGCTGAAACTGCTGCCTCAGTCTTCCTATCTGTGATGGCAGCGAACGGATTTTTTTCATTTCCAGCAAAAGTAAGCCTTTCAAAAAATACCAAACCGTCTTACGTCATAGGCGTCAAGCCTAATGCAAAATTAACTATAAGACACCGTACCAGATAAATTAATAGATTTCCATTCGGAATTATTTCCTGATGACCATTTCGCAACTATGGGCAAAAAGCAACAACGGATTTCTCCGATGCGAAACTAAACCGTCTCTGATACGCTCTTCAGTTACCTATGACAAATTTCAGAAGTTGGGACACGATACAGAATTTCAGGACTCTTTTGTAACTAATCACAGTTATTATATCGCAGTTATTAGAATTTTGCAATCATGACAAAGAATTCATTAGTAGTAAAGAAACTTCCATTTCGAAATCATTTACTTCGTATGAACATTTCTACGTTTCCTTTGAAAAATATCTTTAACTAGTCCTAAAATAGGTATTGCTAATTTTTCCGACGTCATTAGACCTACTTAGAAAGTTTTAAAAACTAAGTTCAAGCGAGTTTATAACCTTCAAGCTCAGGATCAAAACTACGTGATCCTAAGATAATCGTTGCGTATATTATAAACATGCGATAAAAAAATGGCGCTCGTTGACTGAAGTGAGTTCTATCCCATAATCATTTGAAATTCGACAAAAATAAAGCATTATTAAATCATACAACTTCTAAAATGCTCTACATGAGGTAGAGTAGCATAGTTTCATTAGAACTGAACTAAGCTTTGGCGTTAAACTTGACATTTACGGTTGACGCCTCCAGCCTGTGAGACATTTAAAGATTGTTGCAGTAATATAACTAATGACCTCATGCAAGTCAACATCTGCCTTGATATCTCTGTATAAATTGAGTATACTTGTGAGTCAGTCCAAAACTAAATCGTTGGGAATCACTCAGATAAGCAATGACGTTCAAATTTTGGCATAACGATTTTCAAATGGCATAACGAACTACACAACTTTTGAAGTTACTCAGCAAATCCCCACCTTATGTATTTCTGATTTGGATAAAATTCAAGCACACTTCTATGGAAGGACTACTAAAAATAAAAATTACTTGAATAAGTTTCCCCTCCCTTTTTCTGACGAGTTATTGAGTTCTAGCCTCAAGACGTATTTGCAGTTCAATAAATCACGTAAATACTTCTTGTTCAATAAATTTAGATCACTGTGAACAAAAAGGAATACATAACTCAAAATTCACGTAATTACTCATCAGCCCCTAACTGAAACTAGAAAAACAAGTAAGAGAATGAGAAATAATTAATGTGATCACACAGAAAAAATTATTCAATTTCTCATGAAAATCCGTTTTTTAAAAGTAACACAAGATTATATCTTTTTCACGATGCAAAAAACTCACCAAAATAGAATCTTCTCTTAAAGATGCACACGTACCAAATGCTCCGAAGTGTGAGAAAGTTGTTTGACTTGTGCTTTAGTACCGTCCGTGATGCATTCCCTAGCTTCAACGAGAATTGAAACTAACCACTTCGATTTAAAGGCTGGGTGCCTGCAAAACACTATCAGTGCGATACACTCTCGAATTCTTCTGATTAATGCTTTCTTGGGAACAACTAATGTAAACAAAGCCGAACCGCACGTAATTTCAAGTAGCAGAGATTCTCACAAATTCTTATTCTTTATCTTCGAGAAACTACACCAAGTCATAGTAATCTTTTTCTCTTAAGTCGCTGAAGTAAGTAAACGGATTGATCAACGTTGATTTACTTGATATATTGCTAGAAACATTAATCTCATTAGTGGTCACCAAAAACTGATGACGTAAAAATATAATAAGAAATCATTATTATCGTGAAAAGTTTGACTCTAGTACAAAAATGAACTCATCCCCAATTTGAACTTCGTACAAAATATTTAAACGTGATGGTCCAGTTTCTATAATTAAAGCGACTATAATTAAAGCGATTTCAATCTATCATCTGTAGGACAGAAGTTAATGTAAGATCTGAGGTAAGCAAACCAATTTATTAATAGCAAAGGTAACTGATGAAAAATTTTTTCTGACTTTATTATAAAAACATTTTAATTAGCAAAAAATATATTCTTTCTTTCGACTCGGTCTGTTGTATCACCCTTTTAACCTGAACTGATGGGCCATTTAAAATATTTCATGCTGTAAAACGGTCAAAGAGTTTGCCAACTATGTTCTAACGACCAACGTAAACTAAAATTAAGAAACTTAAGCCTATCGAGGTATAAAATAATAAGACACAGGCCCACAACGTAGGCATAACGAACGTGTTGGTTGCTCGCCATATCCGTGTGTGTATAGGACCTGACTCCGTGCGGGGAGACCCGGGTTCGAGTCTCGGCGCTGGTGGCGATTTTCTCTGTTGGGTCTAGGAGAAAAATTCTAAGCACAAGACCCCACTCTCCCCAGGTGTCTGAAATGGGTACCGGTCTTGACCGGGGGAAAGCGTCATGGCGTCCTGGTGTTAGTCATAAGGCATTTGAAAAACCAATGTAAAAGGTGATTTGTATCATGCTTCAATTGGAAATAAAGCATCCGTAGATGCCGATGTTTGTTTTTGTTTGTTTTTTTGGGGCACTACATCTTAGATAGTGTATATTTTTGAGTATACGCTAACTGTATTTCACATAAATGTATAAAATATGAATGCAAGAGTGAAGCACGCTTCATAAGTGGATGGCAGTGTGTGCTCGTTCGTTATTGTACTCTTGAATTAAGTTCTACCATTTCTTGGCTGTGGAAATAAACATTAGTACATAGGTAATACTGTACTCGAGAAAAAAATTCAATTTAAAGAACCTGTTGCATGAAACAATGAAATTCCACTATGAGAACATAAGTAGTGCTGCACTCAAGAAAAAATTCAACTTAAAGAGCCTGTTGCATGAAACCATGAAATTTCACTACTCGTTAAGAATTAAAGATCAGGGAGCATCTCACATAGAATTTATGCATCCCAATGGATCTTTGGCAACTTTCAAGTTGAACACGCGTTCAAAATCGTCTAGCGTTTGAACCCTTTTTCAGACTAAATTTTATGATTATATTGAATGAATTTGTTGTTAGCTCCAAAACTAGAAATTAGGTACGAATTTCACCGCTGTCGATGTGGGTTTCGGTTGCATAGAACGCTTGTAGCCTCCCTCGCCAGAGCGGTATAAAAGAAAGACAAGCGAACTTGAAAAACCCCCCATCTATAACGCCATTGTAGCCAGCATTGTAATGCTTCCAGGAATAGATTCTACCAAAAAGCCCAACTTTTATTGGCAGCACACGCCGACGAAAGCGCGCCTTATGAACCAAACGAAAGAATCTCATTTTTCCTACGCACCAGAAGAAACAGAGTTTTCAATTATACTGTGATAAACGCCAGCTCTTAAGAAGGAGGTCAAGAAAGAATTCAAATAAGCTGCTTCAGCAGATGAATTAGGTGGTTGTAGATATATTTTGCTGGATCGAACAATCATAAAAATATTGCGTTTAAAAATGGCAGGCGCATATGCACATCACCGTCACGTAAAGATGTTTTTCGACAGTCAAATTTAACTGATTGCTCTACTGTTTTTATCCCAATCCAAATTTTGTCCAGTCGCTTTGTTTTTTACCCAATATGAAAGGCACATCTTGTAGCTAATGTAACATCACTAATTCCGTAGACATTTTATTCATTAAAGGTAAATAAACGATCATTTCCATGAAGAAATCGATTTCATAAAAATTTAATGATAGAGAGCTACGTGTTACACAGAATCATTTCAATAGTGCAGCCTGGAACACTAAAAAAATGTGTTCTACAGCTAAAAATCCTTAATACTCATTTTTTGCACATCTAAACAAATAAGCACTAAAATAACGAGCGCACAATTGTAGCAAGTGTTTGTAGTGTTACACGTTTCTTCAATATAAAATTCCAACAAAGTCTCAAGCAAATACAATTTGATACTAGATTTATGAAACTTCACGTTCTCCTCATCAGACAGCTAAACCGTCTCCCTAATCTAAAATTTATATACTAAAACATATGTATCATCTTTTTGAGAACGATTTTGAAGTAAACAAAAGAATTGAGTTATTACCACCACATCATAACCTTAAATTGAACACGCAATGGTTGTCCACCAACGAAGGCTGCGAGTCAGTGAGTGTGATTGTCTAGAGTCCCAATTTCTACACAGCAAAGGTGCCGCAATCCCGTACAATAATTCTCTCATCATGGTCATCAAGAGTGAACGCAGATGACTTCACAAGAAACTACTGAGGGAACAGAAATCTCTAAATAGCTTAGCTACAATTCTCAAATAACGAGGGGTTGTCAAAGCTACCGCGGCTTTTGCGACGGCAAAACAATGAGTAAAGTGCGCTGCCTTCGCTACGATACAAATGGCTAAGATTATGGCAACTGAAATAATCAACCGTGCTGAGGTTCATCCGGAGAAGATCTATAACGTTGTATGGATATTCTACACTAAAATTAATGAAGCTACAGCCTATACAATACTTGAGCTCATTCAAGTATTCAAGATCTGTCTTTATCAACGAGCTAAGTTCAACCTCTCCCTAAAAAATCAATGATTAACTTGTCAAGGTTTATACCCATAACATTCATGACATTGCACCGCTTGATAGACGGCAAAGGAAGATTTTGCACGTTTCATATCTAGAGCAACTACTCTTAACATACCGTCAACCACAAGCAGATGATAAGACCATGGTACTGCAAACACAAAATCTCTAAGGCTGGTATTTCTCTATCAAAAGTTACTGACGACAACGGCATCCAACATTGACAAACTGCGCTAGGTAGTGACGAACTACGGCAGACACAGACAAACAATAGATTTGTCGATTGAGTGTCATTGTCGTCAATAACTTCCGCTAGAGTAAAAGGAGATCTAACATCGCTTTCCAACACAAAATGTCAGTAACCCCAACAAATATAGCTATGAATAAAAACAAAACTTGACACAAAGAGTACGTTAAACTTTATCTATGGATTGAGACGAAAATAGTTGCAGCAACCACTAAAAAGCAGACTTTAATTGGACTTTTGTCTTCTGGAAAGCTTGTGGAGGCGTTGGTTGTACATGTGGTTCATCATCTTGTACATCGCTGAAATGCAACCAAAGCAATATTAGCACACTGAACCACGATGATGTTTTAAAAATTAGTAAACGCAATAGGCGCTAAAAACTACGAAAAATAAAGTGAATTTCTGGTTTGAGGGAATGCAGACTATATCATGTGCTATCTGATTAGAAGAAGACAAGGTTTGATAGATTTCATTCAAGATGCAATGGGAATTTCAAACGCTAAATTTCTCTACATTGAATCAAATCTTGATATTTCAAATGGAAAATACAATGAATTATACTACTATTATATTAGTTTGAAACTCCCTTAACAACAAAGGCGATCTCAAAAGAGCGAAGAGAAGGGACTTTTCAGTGTGGACAGCAGAAAATGAGAAATATTTGCACAAGATGTGTTCCTGGACAGGATACTCTGTGCATAGAAGCAGCAGGTTGGGAAGGAAAAGGATGGTAAAACGAAGAAGAGATAGTAAAGAAGCCATAAAGATTAGATTATTAGTTAGTTTAAGCCTCCCTATCCTCAACAAATGAGATCCAAAGAGAAGAAGGAAGAAGGCACCATTTAGTATGGAGTTAAGGGAACGTGGAATCTATGCAGAAAGGGCATATAAACAGTAAGATGAGAAAGAAGTTCATGAAACAAGATCAAAGTTGAAGAAGAAAGTAGTAGGTGTTGAAAAAACAGGACAGCAGTGAACCGAAAAAAAGTTGGTCTGTAACAAAACAAAAACCCATGTTATTCTAACAAAAAGAAAGCCTACCTAACCTTTAGCTTGGGCCCTCACATTGTCCCCTAGGGAGCGCTAATTCCCATAGATACAAGTAGCCATAAAAACAGGAAAAGCATAGTGAGCAAGAAAGACAGAAACCCCAAAGGCTTACCTATAAGCTGAGTTAACCTAACAGTATCTCCCTGGGGGTGCCATAGGATAGACAAACCTAACTAACCTTGGCCTATTTTATGTTCCACTAAGTTAGAAAAAACAACAATTAAGTCCTACACGTCTTTTTAATCAATTTGACGGCTATTGAACAACAACTGCCATACTTGATGTAGATTAGGAAATAATTTCAGCTCATGAAAATAAGCCATTTCATTAGGATACCTAAACAATACTAGAGCGTTTTTTATCCAGAGTCCCAATAAAATGTACCAGAGCGTTGGAACTTACCAGGTAGGAAGAAGAAGAGCAAGTATATACGGAGGAGCGACGGGAAATGGAAGGCAAAATTCCAGGAATTTGGCAAAGCGACGGAGAACCGACCGGTCTCCTCAGCGTACGGGATGCTCCTGTAACATCAAAGGATGTATTAATATTGAGAGCAAAATACTAGCTTGTCAATTATCAAACGCATTACACTGTCATGTTGAAAAAAGCAGTCCAAGGATGTGTTAATTATGTGAGCAAAATACTATCCAATGATCAAATGAATAACACTATCATGTTGAAACAAGCGACAGGAAATGAACAATAAAACGGAACAATTCCATCAAATAAAATTCAGCTTCAAGTCTTCTACTCGAGCAATCTTTTGGGGCGAAAAACAAGACCCAGCTTTTCTCCTTGGTTCCTTTCTGTTGTATGTAGGTGCATATGCTCTCATGTACAATTAACGGTACTTCAAGAAACAGAAAGAAAAGGTGGAGGTCTTACCCCAAAAAGTTACTAGCCTACAGGCATTTTCCACTCATTACCATCTTTACGTTATACTCGCAGTCTTGCTTAAAGTTTATCCCGAGTTACTCTTACTCTACCAAAATCAAACTAATAAAATAGAAAAATAACATCAAAGAGACCATGTACTGTAGATAAGCTAGTGATATCAAATTGCTCAAATAATGACCCCTCACGCTCAATAAAACGCATGTACTCACAAACAGCGTTGTTTATTGCAAGACGATCCTCCCTCACTTAGCTGGATTTTTTCCATAAATGTGTACCTTTTCAGAAAGCTCAACCCTAATTCGAAAACCTTTCGTCAATGAAGGTTTATGGGTGCAAAAATTGGGAACTTCTCCTTTATTACAAAACATACAAATCTTTCTGATGAGATGCATACCATCAGAGACAGAGCTGCCGGGCTACAGGCAAAAATGAAAGTGCACTGTGACGTGTTACAATGTAAGAAGCAAGCTCGCTTACGATGAATGTGGTAAAAATTAATCGAAGTAATCAAGATGGAGGTAATTTGTTGAGCCAAATGCGTAAAACAACATGAATTATAATTCTTAAATAGGACAGTAGTCGTAAGCAGACACATAAAACTCAAAAGGTGTGATAGTGCTGCATACGAGATATAAATTGAACGCTTGCTGTAACGATCATAAGCAAATCCTTTTCTTGAGGCTCTAATTATACATAAAGAGAGGAGCCTGCTGAACCTATGGAGATCACCATGAGGGCAGAATGAAGAGGGAAGAAAAGACCCACCCACACGTCACACTCTGCATGAAGAGGTTCAAATCTCTACGATCCCCCAAATTAAGAAAAACAAACCCTATTTCTAAAAAAGGAGCAAACATACCTTCAAACTCTGCCAGTAAACGAAACGTGGAAAAATGACAAAAGAAAATAAAAACATACACGAACTTTGATGAGGCACACTGAAAATAGAAACGTTGAGTATTGAGTTGGCAAAATTTTTAGCCGTCAAACTCATTAGGAGAAAAGTGATGAATAATGGTTAAAATAGAAAAAGATAATACGTTCGGTACCATAAGCTGTGTTAGAATCATAAGCACAATGTGTATGCATACAATATTATAATAATCACTAGAATGACGAGCACAAAGTAAAATATAATAAAAATAAAAGAATGGGCACACAGTGCAATTTTAGAAAAAGAAACACAAGAGCAGCACAAGGAAACACAAGAGCAACACAAGGAAACACAAGAGCAACACAAGGAAACACAAGAGCAACACAAGGAAACACAAGAGCAACACAAGGAAACACATGAGCAACACAAGGAAACACAAGAACCGCACAAGGAAACACAAGCGCAGCACAAGGAAACACAAGAAGCACCGAAATGAAGTACCTGAGAATGACTATCCCCTCACACATGAAGCCCAGAGGGTACAGAGGGATCCAGACGGTGTACCGCAGCCACGTCAGCAGCGCCAGTTCGATGTCGTACACGCGTAGCAGATAAAACGGGTACCTGCAAATGTCTAACCGTTAAAAACCGCTTCGCAAATGAACGGGGATCGATAATATCGTACATTGTGATGAAACGGGTATCTTGAAAAGTTTTAGCCGATAAAAACAACTTCACAAATGAAAGGTGATCATGTTTGTTGGATTTAGGAAGCCACATTGCAGCGTTGGTTACTTGTTCAAGTTATAGAAACTTTATCAAGAAATTGAGAGGCTTGTTTCAAGTACATTTTCAACCACAAGATTTCAGGGCTACTCATAGGTGAAAGTAATGAAAATTGGACAAATGTACACGATTTACCGTAAAAAAACGTAAGATCACAGTAGGGTATGAAGATGAAAAGCGAAACTTTTGGTGTGATGGAGATGGCTCAGAAGTGCAGCGCAAAACTTCCTTAACAAATAAAGTCAAGTTATGTGCATCAGGAGCTACGTTTAAAAAACTACATAAAAAACTTCATGCAAAACAGAAATTTGCACATCAAAAGGAATACTTTCCTATATCTATGCTCCCTGCTCATAATGAATAATCAGCAAATACATTCTCGTGATGCACTTTGAAAAAATAAAATAAAACAAGAAACATGGCTTCTCTACGACAAAAATTAATGCCTGCAACACACTGTTACGACCAACTGTCCTCTAGGAGCATCACTTCTGAGTGCACATAATTATATATCACAATACATAATTATACGTCACAGTATATAATTATAATCATAATACTCGTATATCACAATATACTAATTAGCAAGAGAACCAACACCTGCATATTTTTTAACCCTTAACTGCCCAAATTTTTTACTCATATTCACAATATTACAACCACTGTTATTAGACTGATGTTGTCATTAGGTTATCACCAACATCAAAATGGTGACGGCAGTGCCATTCACCAGAAAACTTCAAAAATTGCATTTGGGCACAAATCCGACAGGAAATAAATTGTATTTAGCATTTTTGGTGAGTGTGCCATATATGTCTCGTGGGGCAGTTAAGGGAAGCTATGTCCCAAACAAAAATCAGGTCACTTTAGTTTGCGCATCTTTTAGAGCTCACTGAACTACAGTACAGTGAGTTACACAACAAACGCGCAAGATGTGCCAACTGTCAGGTCAAAGTGAGCAACAATAATGTCTTTTGTGTCCACAAAAGTTAGCAGTGTGTAAGTGCATAATATGTTTGGTGGTTGAAGTAAATATTTAATAAACAAAATAAATTCAAGCTGAGAATGCGAAGAGAACCCAATGCTATCAGTGCAATATCCAGATGAAAAAACAGGTATCAAACCGTAATAAATATCGACACTTATTTATCTTGTCCTTAAAGGAAAAACATACTTTAAGTCAAAACAATTTCCAGATTGTAAGGAAAATTTGTGCGTTCAATAATCCTAATCCTATGTCATTTAGACGTGATGAATTCAGATCATGAATAGAAATTTTATAAAGTAATGAATGAAATGAGCTTCCTAACCTTGTCGGAATTGAACGCCAGAAACATTATTAAAAAACCGGCACCTTGAATTAATGCCGAAACAGCTAAACACCTACACACTACAATGAACACCTTAGCTTACTCTGAATTATAAGATATGCAACTTAATACATATATCTGCAGAGATCCCTCTGAATTTAAATGATCACACATATGATCACAAAGTCTATCATGAATTTGATTAGATTATTAGTTAGTTTAAGCCTCCCTATCCGCTACTAAGGCGATTCAAAGAGAGGAAGGAAGAAGGCACCATTTAGTGTGGAGTTTAGGGAACGTGGAATCTGCGCAGAAAGGGCATAGAAACAGTAAGATGAGAAAGAAGTTTATGAAACAAGATCTAAATTCAAGAAGAAAGTAGTAGGTGTTGAAAAAACAGGACAGCAGTGAACCGAAAAAAGATGGTCCGTAACAGAACAAAAACCTATGTTATTTCAACAAAAGGAAGCCTACCTACTTAGCTCGGGCCCTCACATAGTCCCCCTGGGAGCGCTAATTCCCATAGATACAATAGTTGTATCCCCCTGAGGGGAGTCTATCATGAATTAATGAGTGCACATTATAGCACATTATTACTATGAATATACAATAACCATGTCTATCATGAATTGATGAATACACATCACAAAACATAATTACTATGAATAAGAAAGGAATTGAACACAAAGCGAAGAGCTCACCTCACGACTTCAATACTGGACCACACGAGGAACAGGTAAAAAATGACGGGCTTGGTTTGCATGCGCGGCTCCGATTCTATGAGGCAGAAAAATACGATCCCGCGACCGGTCACCTGTACACAGGAGACATAGAATAAAATTTCAATGAAAAATTAAACACAAAACATACAAAAACGTAGGATTAGATTAGATTATTAGTAAGTTTAAGCCTCCCTATCCTCAACAAATGAGATCCAAAGAGAGGAAGGAAGGAAGGAAGAAGGCACTATTTAGTATGGAGTTAAGGGAACGTGGAATCTATGCAGAAAGGGCATAGAAACAGTAAGATGAGAAAGAAGTTCATGAAACAAGATCAAATTTGAAGATGAAAGTAGTAGGAGTTGAAAAAACAGGACAGCAGTGAACCGAAAAAAAGTTGGTCGGTAACAGAACAAAAACCTATGTTATTTTAACAAAAAGAAAGCCTACCTAACCTTTAGCTCGGGCCCTCACATTGTCCCCCTGGGAGCGCTAATTCCCATTGATACAATAGTTGCATCCCCCTGAGGGCTACAAAAACTAGGATTATAACGTACAACAATGTAGACTGTATCAGACCTCGACTGTACCATAGTATTAAAGTGCGGTTTGTCCTAAGCCAAACATGAATACTCTGCACACCAGTATCTATGAATTGACAAGAGCAATTCAATTTCTAACAAAATGCCGATTTTAAATTTGAATATTTTCAACTCCATAGATCTTTTCCAAGTCTGCTAATTTGCTTGCATCCTTCAGCTGATACCATCAATTTCCAGCAATGAAAACAAAGTTGGAGGATGAAAAGTATGGCTCATATAAATGCAGTGCACATCGCAGTTCTCAATGCAATTAGCTGACTGCAAGACCAACTATTGAGAACACCCCGAACAAAACAAAAAAAAAAAGAATTAAAAAAAGCAAAGATTTGGTAAAAAAATGCAGAACTCTCCTGTCAGGTCAACACAAATCTAAATAAAGAATCAAAACGACTGTAAAACTAATTATTAAATAGTGCTATATACGACACAGTATCAACACATTAAACTTCACTAGCCCATGAGTGACAGTGGCGATGTACCTGCAGGATGGTTTCAAAAGTACCTGCAAGATGGCTTCAAAAGTACCTGCAGGATGGCTTCAAAAGTACCTGCAGGATGGCTTCAAAAATACCTGCAGGATGGCCTCAAAAGTACCTGCAGGATGGCTTCAAAAGGGGACCCCTTAGTGTAGCCGACTATTGGGTGCAGGATCTCGAGGAACTGGGTCAAGAAGCACAGGTGCATCATCCAGCCCACCGCGCTGTAACTCCCTTCAATTGATTCTGAAATAGTTAGAGTATGTCAATTGCGGTTCAAAGTAGGGATGTACCGATAGCATCGGTATCGGCACCTGAAATAATTGAGTATCGGTATCGATCTCTTTTCTGGTATTGGTACATCATTATTTTAAAGCTGTATGCGTGAACAAAAGCAACAATGATAACATAACCAAGGAAGTACAAGATTTTCAAATTTGCAGAACAAAATATGAATTCAGGAAAAATATTAAACAGCTAAATGTGCAGCAGTTACCTTGGAATTAAATTTACTTTTAAAGGCGTGTAACCAACAATGGTATGAGCACTAACCATTACGTGGGCACAAGAAACTAGCAAATCCATTGATAAAACAATGAAATTTCATTCAGACCACCTGAGAATCTGAATCACTGAGCATAATCTAGCAATTGTTATTTAATCTAGCATGATCTAGCAATTAAGCATAAATCATTAAATCTAGCAAAAGCACGCTAGAGTCTAGTTTAATTTTGCTGCATTCCATAGTATTACTTCATTTCATGCAATTTTTGCCCTAGCCAAGACAAAGAAGCAGCTCACCAGGCCCCTCACGCAGGTAGCGGATGACCAGCACCAGCACAATGTACAGGAAGCCCACGAACAGCCACAAGTTGTACAGGAAAAGATAAGATTTCTTCAAGCTCTCAGCTGTGGATAAAAACAATACGTATTTGAAAAGAAGAACACTACCAGCAACTTCCCTTTCACTTATGACGAGAGGCAATAAGAACAAAAATATTCAAATTATTTTGTTGAATGAGAACTTGGTTGTTGATGAACTTCAGTTATTTTACCATTAAAGCAGGCTTATTGTAAGAAAATTTCACTGCTTCAGAAAAAAAATGCTTCAGTGAAAACAAACATCAGCACTCTCAACAGTGAAATTTTATCCTTGTAAAACTTTAAATCTGTTTTATATTTACCACTAAAAAGGGTGCAGTTCCTACAGAGGTCGTCAATTGTACACGCCAAAATTGCTGATTACTTTTACTTAATCAAGGAAAAATTTAAGCACGCTCATTTAGATGTTAGTCTACATATCCAAGTTCTTTCAATGAGGTACTAACTTCTAGAACACTGATTGACTGTGCAGAGTCAGTACATACAAGATAGTCATAGGAAACCCAATACTGTAGCTGAATAACTTATATTCATTACGAGTACAAATAGTTTCCATACAACCTAACATCATTATTAAGTCATGGTTAAAATTATGGGGATGGCAACTTTTCAGAACAAAAAATTTCTCTACCATAGTATGAATAACTCTCTAGAGGAACGGAATATGAACGATACGCACGTTTTAAAACGCTGCCCGTTTCGCTGGCCTTCATTTTGTCGTACAGCCCAGGGTATTCCTCCAAAATATCTCGCGCTTCGTCCTGAAGATCTTCTTCATGCATCCACTTGTCAAAGTCAATCTATAAAAGACATAGAATAGTAATACAAGCAGTGCTTATTTGCTAAACACTTGCTCTTTAGGTATATTTGAGTCAATGAGCTGCTCAAGCAGTAATGCATGCTGGCATAAGCACAATACATTACGTATTGTAAAGGATACATAAGACCAAGTGAGGGTACCTGTGCCGTTTGGCTTTACTGGGGCAAGTGCAGTAGCGGTCTTACATATGCTTCTACGTAAGTGCCTAAGGGTGAAACATGAAGTAGATGGAACGCTTATTAACATAAATTAAGTAGGTACATCTTATATTTACTGAACATTTGCCTGACTGGAGTCAAGAGTTGAGGGGTAAATAAGGCAAGGCACTACAAATACATCCCTACTTCTTAGTGTCATGTTGTATGCCGATCATAGAAACTGCACAATTTATAATTCAAAAAAATAAAGATACACATTACATTTTAGAAGATTATTGTCTACAGAGGGGAAGAAACAAATTAAATAATATGATATATTAAGCACTCATAATAGCATACAAATAAGAAAATTAATGTTGTAAGCATTGGTTTATTACAATTATTCAAAAAACGTATCAATTGACTGATCAATTTGGCAAGAATATATAAAGCTTTGGCTACCACACATTAAATAGAAGCAATCAAAATTATTACTGAACTTTAAAGCAAAAGAATAGCTTTTTGGAATTAACACCTAAGTAAAAAGCTCAAATAACATGAAAAAAAATTACAACATAGCCCCAGGAAAAGTGAACATTACTTAAAATGCTGTAAATTATTTACCAAAGCACGTGACAAAAATTGCAGTAATTTGAACAGATCAATTTAAATTATACGGCACATTGACCACACACCCTAGGCATTCAAGCGCCAATTTCAAAGTAAATTTCAATGTTAGAGTGTAAAGAAAATTATGCAAGATGAAACAGAAGTATAAAAGCATAAAATGGACAACACAAAAACACTGAACAACATTACCTTGAGCCATGCAGGCTTCAAATTTTCATGCAAAAGCCGAGGCCAAAATTTGAGGTCCTGCTTGGTGAGCTTGAGCTCTATGTTGCGCCCTGTGATCTTCTCAACAGTAGCCTGCACACATATTAAAAATTAGATAACCAGGAAAATTTTTGTTCTATTTTGAAAGCGTGTTTAAAATAACCTAAAGAAGTAACAGAAGTAATTAAAGTTTAGAAAATTGAGGAACAATTGGTTTCAATTATGCTTCAGTTGCTTAGAGCCTTTGTTCTCAGCAAAACATACACACAAAGAGATAAGAAGATTTCTTAATTTCGTCTTGAATTGACTGACTCCAACATTGAATCTGCAGTAATAATACCTTGATGGCCATGGAAGTTGTGACCAGAGGTTATATTAGCTACCTTTTGAAACTCAACCTTCATTGCCTACTCCTTTTGATTTTTTCAAGTTTCCATTGACTACAGCCAAACCATTGCAATTTTTACTCCTCTTTCCAGCTTTATCAATGAACTTGAGTCCACCATAAAACAGTAGCAATAAGCACAACAGAAATTTTTTGCAAGATAATAACATAATAATTGCAGAGCCCTTAGTTGTACTGATGAGGAGGCTCTCTAGTTATCTTTCTTCAGGATCAATCGAGTGATTTCAATGAGTTTTTGCATAATTTTTTTGTTTCAGAATGTCCCATAACAAACAGAGACTTCATAAACAAGGTGTGTTCATACACAGGATACCCTTTGCACAGAAACAGGAAGTTAGGAAGGAAGAGTAAGAATGCAAAAAAGAAGAGAAAACCGTACATCATATCCTATCAAACCGTATGCAGTTTGCTCTGATTGGATATGACAGACGTACTTAACTAACTTAAACCTATTACTGATTCCATGCCCTAAGAGGAAATGAGTTGTTTTTCTATATGGTGGGAAGAAAGTGTCTGGACTCTTTTCACTTTGAAAAAAAGCTACTGATATTTGTCTGCAAAAAAATTACATTCAATTAATTGCTAATGTCTTGCTCTCACGTTTCACACAGAAATTGTAGATAAAACCTTCTGCAGTAATCTGGAAATGAATAAGCCACCAAGCCATTATTGGTCAACGTCAAGTGGGAATATAAAAATCAACAATCATTAAGCGGCTAAAGATCTCTAAATTGTCAGACTCAAGGCTATTGGCAATGCTAAGGATCGCTCCAGAAGCAGGCATTCTTGTGCAGCTCAACATTAAATTAATTAGGCATGATGAAAAATACTGCAGGAGAAACTGCATGTCTCTGTTGAAAGTTGCACAACAAAAAATTAACTTCTATTTGATTTCAAGGTAGTTAGAAAATTAAACTGAGAACAATTTTTGTTCCATTACACCATTCTACGTAGATCTATTACCAATTAACTTAGTCCAGGGATGTTTTCCACACCTTGTACTTTTACACACCTATATAAAGATAAGGAAATACTACTGAAGATCTTAGAGGTGTAGATATCATAGAATAATACTACATAAAACCCTTATCCATTATTACACAAGAATAACATTACACATGAATTCATGGACAGAAAAATTACCTAAATTAAACTGAAAATGAGAATCTCAGAAGACACTCACCTCAGGATCAACGGCATACATGAGGTCCAACTTGAAAGAATAAGTGTTCTGGCCGTGGCTGCCCACACCAACGGCATGGAAGTATATGGAGTGATCCTGCACATCTATGTTTGGAGACTGAAAAACAAAAGCACGTTTGGAACACTTGAAATTTACATAAGAAAGAAAACTGATGGTGTAATGCTAACTTATTATAAATTGTTATTGAAAATTTTGTACAATGAATTGGACAGAATGAAAATATAGCAAACATTTATTAACACTGTTTTGTAGTCTATCCACAAGTCATTCATTCAAAAGCCTATTGAAATGATTATTTGGTGATTTGTTAGCAACATACAATTAAAACAAATTCACCTCCTCACATACCTTGACATTCCTCAGGTCAATTTTAAGAGTAATTTCTCGCTCGGTTTGGGCCCAGTAAACAAAAGGGCTCAAAGTCTTTTCCTCCATTATAAATGAATGATTGCTATTGATTAGAATTAACACATAAAAACTTTCACAACAGCTGAAATATCAGAGTATCTACAAGTCAAGAGTATTTATAAAACAATATGATTTGAAGAACTGTCAACTCAAACTTGAAACTCCTTTATTATGTTGGCAATTGCATCTGGCAGAAAAAATGGTAATTAAAAATCTATGCAAGCATAAAACAATAACACTCTTATTTTATCCTAATGAGCTCTTAGTTAAGGTGCAGACGTTGTGTGCTAAAGAAGATGCTTCAAACCTTGTTTTAGAATTGATGTAAATGAACTTTTAAAATTTATACATACTGATAGTTATTGCTTATAAAGATTTCAGCTTTGAAGCATAAGTGGAAATATTTTGTAATATATCATTTAGTTGCAAAATACATTAAATTTCCAAACATCATTGGTTTAAACAAAGATTAGTGTTGATTGAAATTCTGGAAATTTACAGCAAAAACAGAATAAATGATTCAAGAGATTAATATGGATATAAAGTAAAAGAACTACAAAGTCTGGCCAAAATGGATCAATCTAGTAATCTTTACTTATAAACATTTTTAAACCTATTATTATTAAGAAATAACTGATTAGTCTATGAATAATGACAACAATAACAAATTATTATTGTTTAGATTTTTAGGAAAGATACTGGGTTGGGAAAAACCCATATAATGTCCAGGCTGAATTAATAATTTCCTGTTTTTCAGAAAGTTATGTTACTAGAGAAAAACACACACGCCTATTTAGCATAAGCAAAATTTATTTGGCTTGACTTATAAGCATTTCAATCTAGTCTGCATTGAGGCCCACAAAAAAGTGTGATGACATAATAACTCATTAATTTCAAAAAGCGTGACAAATGGTAACCCTAAACAAAATGTATTTGGTCAAATTTTTACATTAAAACAAATTACACAGTGAAAAAATACATAAAAAGAAAGTACACCTTAGAGCAATACCACACAAGGATTGTAACATACTTCTGCAAAAATTAAAAACTGCTCAACTATAATTCATCAGTATTTGCTCAGATGCCATTGTTACTCTTTTCTGAATAATCTACATTTTGAATAATCATATAGTAATTTCCTTACAAAACTGAACTTTACAATAGTAGTGAAATATTATTCAGACCTTTTAATATATATAAGACTTTAATTTTAAACTACTGATGATATGGATTGTTAATTTATTTAGCGCATCAGAGGTTTAAACGCCTTGGTTACCGCAATACTAAAATATAAAAAACACCTGTTCTACTCATGAGCAATCGTTTTCTACTTATGCAGTCATTCATTAATCGGTTGTGCTCTGATAATGAATTTTATGCACAATATGTTACTTTAGCGATACGTAGCAGTAATTTGAGCATAGCGTTACATGCTGGTGCCGCACTATAAACTGCAGTTTTAAGAATTAATTCAAATGTTGCGAGAAACATGAATAGTAACGTTCTTTGTTTTCCAAATCTATTGACATTCTAATCAATCACTAGATAAAGTAAGCTTGCAAGATAATTCTAATCGGCTTCATTATAGTCGCCTTTGATGTTTGCCAGTCGGTTTCCTGAGTTCGGACGCAGTGCTACGCTGTCTGATATGTCGTTTGAGGCCAGTGGTGGGTCTTTGCAGGCAACTTTTGGATTATGTAACCTGACTACTTTAGAGTTTAAGACGCATGCTGTTTTCTTGGCTGTGAAGAAAAATTGTTTTGATTGGATTCATAGGTTCAAAAAAATTGATGAGGAAAAAGTGTTATGGTAACGACTTCTAATGCCATTTCAGAGCACCAACACACACGTTACAATCCACTTCGAGGAGAATGGGTTTTGGTATCGCCTCACCGAATGAAGAGGCCTTGGAGTGGTCAAATGGAAAACCCCGCAGAAGAAATTGTGCCTGCTCACGATCCTAAAAACCCACTTTGTCCAGGGGCTACGAGGCCAAATGGACAGGTTTGTTTTGCGTGGGTTCTTTAAAAAAAAAAACATTGGAATTCCAGTGACAACATAATCGTTCATTTTTCTTACGTTGGATTTGAATTAGTGTCAGAGGAATTATATACACGTTAATCTTTCACGATAAATTATATCCAACATCAAGTACTGTCTGTTTGGTCTTGTATGATTAGAGGGAACTAAAGAGGTTTCGTCATGGTTTGGGATTTATTGGAGCTTTGAGTGAGGGTTCATGTAGCTACACGCTAGAGGAAAGGTTTTTTTTTGTATTGAGTACAGTCTGGTGGATAGAAATAGGATGCTGTAATTGTGTTCTCCTTATAGTCTTAGTTTTTGTGAATATCTAAATTTATGATGCACGTGAATTTTACACGTTATACATCAAGAGGTATTTGTGTTCACAAGTTTATTTTGATTGACCCCGTGTAATATTTTTGTCTAAAGAGATGTTTTATCGCTTAGAACGGCTGTTGGACTGAAACTTACTTCTACGCGGTAACATACATAGATAGAGTTTTTTAGTGATGTAACTTTTAAGTATTGCAGAAACAAATTTAATTTTGGTGAGCGTTACATATTAGGGTAAAAAAACTTTTACGTTGCTTTGTGATATAAAACCGAACTCATGTGTTACCTAAACGATTCAATTGCGATGAAGTTCCTTGTTACTGATTCAATTCCGTAGATACAACACAATAAAATTTTATTTATTTTAATTTTGTTGTGAGTTTTCAAGTCATTCTTCATGCAAAATTATCGTTGTGAATTGTGTTTCATTTTTTTACTTGTTACGTCAGGTGAATCCAAACTACTCGTCTACTTACGTTTTCCCGAATGACTTTCCCGCTCTCTTGGAGGATGTGCCGGAGCCTCCTGTGAGTGACGATCCTCTTTTTCAAGCAGCCACTGCCAAAGGATGTTGTAAGGTAATAAACCTGATTTATTCCTCCGTAAATTGTTAAACCTTTTAATGCAAGAGATGGATTTAAAAAATCTATTAACAACGTCTTTTGTGTGTGAAAAAAAGGCAACGCATTTGGATCGCCAATAATTTTTAGTAACTGGTGAAGCTGAAAACATTTTCATTGAATTTTGATGTAATTGAACCTGGTGCAGAATAACCCGTACCTCAACAGGCCGGCCATTGATTGCTCTCAAAAGTCAGCTACTTCACGAATTTTTCCGCGTAAGGAATTATGATGCTTGAGTTTGAGTGTTTCTTAAAATTTACACTACCATTTTTGCAATCATACGTTTTTCAAATGATTTTAGAACTAGAAAAATGATTGATTTATTCACGTCTTACTTTTCTCAGGTGATGTGCTTCCATCCACGGTCTGACCTGACTTTGCCTCTGATGACGAAAGCAGAAGTCCGCGCTGTTGTCGACAGGTAAATAACTTGAGCTGTTCAAATTCAAGGTAACCATCCATGAACTTTGTAAAGAGTATAAAACACAGTACCTCTACGCACTTGGACTGCTTCATGCCATACTAATTGCTTGCTAATTTTTATTGAAGTTCACTCATTGAAATATAAACTGCCTTACTAAGAACCGTAAGAATCTCTAATTGGCCATCATGAAAAAGTATGACTACAATATCTTTTACAGATGGATCTCAGAAATGGAAATTTTAGGTCCGAAGTTCAACTGGGTTCAAATATTTGAGAATAAAGGGGCGATGATGGGCTGCTCCAATCCTCACCCTCACTGCCAGGTATTTTACCTGCATAGGAATGTTGAGCTCAGTTGATGGGATGTCTGCGTGTTGAAGTATGTTTATTTACAAAAGAGTTTTGTTGGCTTCGTCAAGTCAGATGCTGCGCCATAATGCTGCGGGTCTCTGCCATCGTTTTATTGGAGTCGTATTTCATTGAATAATAATGTTGCGGAATAAACAAGTATGGAATAGTTTGACAAAAACATAATCTCGATTTGCGGTCGCATTTTTAAACCAAAGGAAATATGTATAAATTTTTGTTGACTTTTCCAAACAAATAAAGGCAGTCGTGTTGTCAAGACAGAGATATTCGATAAGCATTTCAATAAAGCAACAATATACGCATACACATACACTGGTGATAAATTGAAGAAAATGTCGAATTTAATACCGTAGTCTGGCGTAGCTTGCTCGAAACCAATAATAAACTTTACACCTTGTGACAATAATTTGAAGTACGTATTTTATTGGTTGTTTGGTTGTAATTGTGAAGCTGTATGTTCACTTAGTTATGATAAAATTTTAATCAATATCTTATCGACATAAAATGTAAACGATGGGCTGATGTAAAGTTTTTTTTAAAGTGAAGATAACTTTTTGAATGGTAAAACCAATTAAAATGACGCAGGATGCAAACGAAGCAAAAAATATTGTGCAATTTAAAGAAGCCGCTAAACGCAGGTGATAAAATGTCTCACAAAATTGCATCTGTATATTAAAAGTGGCTTAAAATCTCACGTTCACGTTGCGTGCTCCGCTTACTGTTGTGTATGTCCAGCCATTTCTCGTTCTTTCTGAGCTACACAACGTAAAACTCGACAAGGCATATAATGCGGTGCATTGCATTATTCTCTCTGAAAACCTGAATGCAGACTTGACTCTTTAATGAAGGTACGACACTGACATCAAGTTGCGTCATATTTCCTTTGGAACCTCATCTGTCAAGTTGTGCAGTTTTGTTTTTCTAACTAAATTAGAATTATACTTATTTTTGCTTGTTTAATATTTCCATTGATTTATTCATTTATACTCACAAGATGTCGCTTAAGTTATTACACTATGTTGAACGGGGTGCTGTCACACAATGCAGATCTGGGCGTCTTCCTTCATCCCAAACGAGGCTCGCGTGAAGGACGAGAAGCAGAAACAATATTTTGAGCAACATGGCCGACCCATGCTCATGGACTACGTCAACAAGGAGCTCGAAAAGAAGGTGTGTGATACTAAAATTGTTCCATTGCGGTTAATAATTTTTTCAGCCGCGAATTTACTAATACTGACTGGATGAAACTATTATACAAGATTAGGGATAAATATCGCATCAGTTATTCACCCAGTTTACTGCTTGAATTTATTACGCTGAAGACTCGTTTCATCTAAAGCAGTGCGAGTTCCAATAAATGTGAAAATTTGTGATTCATATTTGTATTGTGAACTTTCTATAACAAAATTAGAACGTATTTTGTGCTTTTTATTGTGCAGTATTGAATAATTTTTTATACACTTAAAAACCGACTGAAAAATATCGCTTGGCCGCGTAAACTGACTATAGCTTAAACTAATGCTCGTATCTACTGTAAAAAAATCTTTGGCTTAAAATTTACCTCAGAAAACGAGAAATCAACGCCAAAGGTATTTCCGCTTTCAAAACCCTGCACATCTAAGCAGCAAGTTAGGAATTATGAGGATTAAAGTTAGGTTAGTTTAATTAATTAAGCGTCCTCAACCACAACAAAGAGGTTCTCAAGAGAGAAATGAGAAAGACGCCGTTTTGTATGGAATCAAGGAAACGGGGTACTATGACGCGTTTAGAAGGCGCGTCCTCACACCCTGCGTATGGAAATTGTAAAATTGATAGAAGTTTATGAATTAAGATGAACATCGAAAAAAAAAGTGATTGGTATTGAAAGAAAAGGACAACAGTGAACCGAAAAGAAGATGGTCTGAAACAGGACAAAAATTGTATTCTGCTTCAACAAACGGAAGGCCTACCTAATCTCCTGACTCGAGACCTTACATTTTCTTTAGATGAGAACTAATTCTAATACAAACAATAACTTTATTCCCTTGTGGAGTGAGTGAAAGTAAAGAGAAGACAAAGATAAAATCGCAGGGAGAATGTAAGCTCTGAAAAGTTATCCGATCTAGAAAAATTGAAGCTTTAAAGGCCAGTGATAATACTCAGTCCGCCCGAAAAAATTGAAGCTTTAAAGGCCAGTTATAACAGAAGTAATCAGCATCTCTCTAGGGGCGCCAGTCCCCATAACATACGAAAGACAAACCTAACTAATTTGAAGCCATTGTCTATCCTATGCCTCCTAAAAAGTTTACTTCTAAGGAAAGTATTAGGATTCGAGTTGAATATCCTTTATTTTTTGCAAACCTGTAAACCCTGTGTATTAGTTTTTACGTACAGTACAAACCTTTCTGATGCGCATGTACTGGGATAAACAAGACATTCTAATTTTTGAGTAGCCAAACTTGACGCAACCACGTTCATGACGAGAGATATCACATCCCAACATCACTCCTTTCTCAACTCACAGCCCTGCTAACAATTTACGTCGTCTGACGTCACGGCTGACAAGTCCACTTAGAAAAACTTACGCTGCATGTTGTACCGCTGCGCTTAAAGTTCTTAGTTTTGAAAGTTTTTCCTGAGGTTCTTCGAAAACCTGGGTGGAAGTTTTCCTGAAGTTCTTCGAACACCTGTGTGAAAGTTTTTCCTGAAGTTCTTCGAACACCTGTGTGAAAGTTTTTCCTGAAGTTCTTCGAAAACCTGGATGAAAGTTTTTCCTGAGGTTCTACGAAAACCTGGGCCCACGTAAAGAATTGTTCAACACTAATTCCAGGAACGCGTAGTGTGCGACAACGCGCACTGGCTGGTGGTGGTGCCCTACTGGGCTGTGTGGCCGTACGAGACTATGGTGCTGCCTCGTGCGCATGTGCGCCGCTTCGTCGACCTCACGGACGACCAACGCGAGGCTTTGGCAGACATTATCCGCAAGATCACGACCAAATACGACAACCTCTTCTCTTGCTCCTTTCCTTATTCTATGGGGTGGCACGGTAAGACAACTATTTTTTGAAGCTTTCAAGTAAGAGCTGACGTGCAGTCTCAATCAACGATTTAAATATGTGCGCAAGTTCATTTTTATTGTTATTTTAACTCTTTGCACATAAAAGGTAGCTTTCTTTGTTTGCAGAGAAAATTATCTCGGTGTACCATTACTTCGTAATAATAATAATAATAGTAATAATAATACTAATAGCTATAATATGCTTCACCACAAAGGTGCCCCCACTGGTGAGCAGTTGAAGGTCCCCAACGATCACTGGACGTTCCACGGCGTGTTCGTGCCGCCGCTGCTGCGGTCTGCGACCATCAAGAAGCACATGGTCGGGTACGAACTTCTAGCGCAGGCCCAGAGGGACCTCACTGCAGAACAGGCCGCGCAAAAACTACGGGAACTCCCAGAAGTACATTACAAGAACGCTTGAGTCTGCTTGTAAGTGCGGTGTTTCAATAGTTGTTTACCTTCACAGGCAAAGCCATTGTCGTGAAAACGAGGTGCATAGAACCTCCATGGTTATGTACGCAAAAAAGGTCTCAACTTACTAGACGTGTATCTCGCGTACGCGTCTTAGTTAAGGTGTAAATTTTCTTTCCGTTGCATTTTAGTCAAATCTTTTCTCCCTATTTAAGTTCCGGGATGAGACAATGTTCTCATTAAAAGTAATCGTACTTCCATTGGTGACTGATTTCCTCGAAAAGCTTAAGCAGGCAGTAAAAATGTAGGTTGAAATTAGATTTTTTGTAAATGCAAGAAAAAATTTCTAGAATGCCATGTTTCACACGCGTATGGGTTCAGGGCATCTACAGTCACACGACAGCTAGACCTCAGAAAAACAAGTCATTTCGGAGACTTTTTCTCATGCATGTAACGAACTACTTTTCATACTCTAATCCAGAGGACGAAGCGCAGAACATGGACGTTGGTTGATTTTTTCACGTGCTCTTGAATGAGCAGTCGGTCAAGTTGTTTTCGTATTTCTGCGTCGTGAATATGCGAGTCGAAATTTCTATCTCTACTGATCGACAATTTATGTATCAAAAATAGCAAAAACACCAAGCAACACTCCCAGGCTTAAAATCATCCCTAGGTGAAGTTATAATCCAGCAATGGTCTCATTGTTAAGTTACTCAAGTAAAGTCAAGTTAAAGTGACGTATAAAAGCACTAATTTGGTCGCCCATCATATAACCAGTTATTTCTTTTATTCATACATATGTGATTAGAGTTCGTAAAACATTTTCTTTTGTGAGCCAATTCTAGAGTAGAGGCAGTGGCTGATATCGAGCGTCACTCCCTTTACATTTTTTAAGCGGGAACCATCGCATGTTAGCAGGCCTCCCTCCAGGATATGTAGCTCAATACTTTTGAGATTGTAAATAAAGTATCGTATCAAACACCGTTTTTTGCTTCTGAACCTGAACGTGACGGTGGACGACTTTATGCTCAAGTTAGCGACAATATGCAGGAAAGTTCTCATACAGAGTCGTAAATATTAAGATATTAAAGAGTTATACATATTATGACCGAGCCTGTTCTTCATGCGGTAGTCCAAGTTAGTTGCTCTGAGGTAGCATTTCTACCGGCGTCACCAGCTAGCACAGGCGAACGCGGAACCTCGCTGTATATGTCAGTGAACTTTTGCTGATATGATAAAAGGCAACTTGATAAAATATGATGAAAGGCAATAAAAAAAAAAAATAATATAATTTTCAACATGATAAAAGGCAACCTCGTCAGGTGGTCCGGGGTTCGATGCTAATCAAGTCCTCCGTAGGAGATACACCGAAGAAAAAATCTTTAAATCTTGGATCCAACTTCTTGGTTTCCTATTTCAATAACGAATGGAAAAAATAGGAAATTTTAGATCAGCGTTACGAGAGTTAGCTACACGTTGCCTGTGGAAATAAAGATGACGAAGATCAACGTGCTGTTGCAGAGAAAATAATTTTTCCTGACGTCACAATGCACATTAACATTAGTTTTTTACTCGCTCTTCTCTATTCAATTAATGTGTGAAGTCAAGAGGAAGTAACGAAGATCAGTGGAGAAGTGGCAGACGGCCTTCTCGCAATTTCCAATAAGTGAAGAAGGCGAAACTTCATACCGTTATAACTTTCTTCAAAACCCACTCTATAAACGTTTTCCAATTCCTAAACATAAATGAAGAACTGTCACGGGAAGATTGAGGCTTTAAGAATATGCATGCGTACATACATGGTCCAACGCGAACAACTCTTACAAAAAAAATAATTCAAGTTTAAACGAAGTACAAAAACGTCCGCTGCGAGAAATGGAAATTCGCCAAGAGGTTCGTTTACTAGCGCTCGTGGGCAAAAAAAAGGACAGAAAAATTTTGTTCTGCTCCGCATCTTGTGTTGTCTATTACCTTGTGTATGGTGAATTGATAACTTTTATCCTGCAAGGAATAGAACTAGAAAGTGTTCGCGCAGCAAGGCAACGATTGCAAGTGGAGGGTAAAAGACCATAAGTTCACTGTTATTCGAGTTTTATTGCGTAAGTTCATTTTTTTGTCTGAAACGAGTACAAGCAGCCGCAACTAAAGCAACGCAAATCCCTCATTACAAATAATTCACATTTTGTGCATGATCGACAGTACAAATTCGAACCAGACCTCATAAAATCTTCGATAAAATAGAAGACCTCGCATGATATGATGACTGACTTGCAGCAAGCTACAGCAAAATGATGGAAGGACACTCGAGGCGAACTTGGCTCATACAGACAGCGCATCCAGACGCACTAAAGTTAAACAGTACCAATAAGCTACTACGGATACAGAAAGTGAAGTAAGAAGAAGACACGCGGAGAGTGAGCGACAGAAAGCAAAAACTATCGAAAGCTTGGTAACGTGTGAAGCGAAACTGAGATGAAAAAAGATAATACACAGTGTGGAGAGTAAAGATGAAAGAAGTAGCTATCATAAAGAGCTCAATATGAAGAGGCGACCTCGCTCATTATTGAGGTGGGCTGTACACAAAAGACGCACGAAACATACACATAGCAACACTGAAGCAGTAGCCTGGGCCACTCTGAAAAAAATTTACACACGACGCAGGCATTCGGCAAACGCAACGACGAAGGAGAGAAGTCTTTGCGGGACATCCCGATGACGTGCGAATGGGACTAGATTGCGATAGGTCAACGTTTCATCCTTTATTCATCGGCGTACGATTTTGGGCATAATTATGGTTGGACCTCACCCCCTCGATAGAATTTTAGACTCGGCTAGTCTCACAGTGGAAAACAACAAAACAGTGGTGAAGACCAAGCAAAAACGTCGGCTACACAATATTCTACTGTAGGGAGAGAAACGGAGACACGAAAGAGGCCTTATTAGTGAGGACAAACGTGTTCTTTTCGTCTGTGCCGCTACAAATACTGCACAAAGAAACAAAACAGGCGAGTTCGTACTAAAGCGAACATAAATGAGAACTGAAGACAATGTACAAAAGGAACCTACACAACACGGCAAAAGTCGACCCAACTAAACAAAAGAGAGAACAGACAATTTGAGCTGCAGTGCACACCACAACACAGTATAGAGAAATATAAAGAAGCACATCTTAGGCTATGATTCCCGATGATCTTTAATGAATAGAATACCAGAAAAATTTACAGTTATTTGCGTAAATGGGCATGAATGAATAATAAGAAGGCAAGCCCTTACGGAAATACGAACTCGTCCAGACCTACCAAATATTATTGGTATAAAAATATGTTTTCCTTGAAATGTGGCCTTTTTCAAAATAGACTCGCCATCAACAATGATTAACTACTATCAACAAAAGGTACCTATGGAGGCGTGCGCAGTAACAATATCTATGTGTGAAGGTCGCGTCAGAATCTAGGCGCGCGCAAGAGGCACTTGATTCACCTGGATGTTAAGCAGCGTTCTTCTTTTTCGCAAGGAAGGGAGATCTCTGGGAGACTATTCTTCTTACACATGGTTATTTTATGATATGGTTATGAGGAAGCAAACTGAAACATCGTTCATAATATAACAAAACACAATTATTAACTTCAGATCCAAATTCTTGAAATGTTTTGAACGAAAATTGCCCTCACAATAACTCAATAGCTACAAGGTATTATTTCGTTGAATTAAATATACCAAAAATCACGATATTAGCAACAAATTATAAGATCAAATTACCACACTTTCATTTGGAAAGCAGAAATGAAAACAATGCAGAAAAAAAGAAGAAACGAACAGAGACGGTTTCCCAGAGTATCGAAAAAACAACTCATATTTCTCTATCATACACGAGAGAATCACACACGGATGGCAGTCGATTGGTAGTCAAGTCATAGAAAAGAAGCTCAGCAAGTGCCAGACGAGAAATGTTTAGTAATTTCGACATCCCAACAAATAAAATACCCGGGTAGCTGAGACATAACCACTTTTGAAAAATTCTCCGCTGTGCTTGAAAAATTCTCGAACAGTTCCTGGGAAGTTGAAGTTCACCAACTCTGTGATAGTCTCCATAACTTCTGGTAAACAGAGCAAAACTGGGTTTAAGTCCATTTGCATTGATAGATTCTTTTCACAGATGGAAAATTAGTCAAAAGTAATAATAATACACAATTTCCACGAAGTCCTACGTCCGATTTCTAGGACACCAAAAAACAAAGAGACTAAAGTTTTAGGCACATGCTGGCTTCATTCGAGAAGAAGCGAGAAGGTGATCGGCGTGCTCTAGCCACGACGACGGAAGACGACGAAAGATGCGAGTTTGGCATGGTCATTTGCGAGCGCGAGTGGCGGCTTACAAGTCGCTCTCTCCATACAGGGAGGTGGAGAAGGACATGTAGTCCAGGGCCTCTCTGGGGGCGTCACCGCCGGTGTACGGCTGCATGCGCTGGATACAGTACTCGGCCTGGTCAGGAGGCAGCTCTCTCTGCAGCTCCTCGGGCAGGATATAGGGCTGCGGCGAGGGGACAGGTCATGTTATCGCCTTGTTGAATGGTGCACCCAACTACAAGGGCGTAGAGTTATCATAGTTTCATACAAAGTGACTGCATAATCAAGACTCGTACACACTTGAAATGATTCAGTTGAAGAAATGTATTCACCTTATGGAATGATGCACCCAAAGAACGTAGGGTTGTGATAGATTCATTCAAAGCGACTGCGTAATCAAGACTCGTACACACTTGAAATGATTCAGTAGAAAAAAACATATTTCAAGAAGTTACTGCAATTTTACTGCTGTACTATTGAGGTACTTCTAATAGATGATCTCACACGAATCACTTGACTAACGCTCAAGTATTCCTTACTACACCAACAGGAAGGGCAGTATAGAAGTGATATGAAAAGTGATTCATGACAAACAAATAACTCACCTTGTCGCCTGCCAAGATCCTGAAGGAATCGATGACTTGCTCTGCGGTGTCAGAGTCGACGTTCTCTCTTGTCATGAAGTCGAGGAAGGCGTCGAACTGCGTGAAGCCCGAGCTGTTGGGGTCCACTATGGACATGATGCGCTGGAAGTCAATCTCGCCCTGGTGGTCTTTGCCAATCGAGTAACCCAGCGAGATGAGGCATGACTTGAACTCGTCAGGGTTCAACTTGCCGGTCCTGGAGTAGGATCAGTCATGAAGACGTGTAGTGTAAGAACAAAGAACAGTCACTCACACTCTTACGTGTCAAAAATATACACAAAAGGAGAAGCAGCCATTCGTGAAATGTTACTTGAAAAGGCACGAAAGTTCGTACATTAATTGATATGAATGAACTGCTTCCTATTCAAATTGGATTTGATTTGAAAATTCTATGCAGTACAAGTGCAACCCTAAAGATAGTCGTTATTAGATAGTTGATCGGGACCTCATATATTCCCCTGGGAGTGTTGATTCCCGCAGATACAATAATTGTATCCCCCTGTGGGGTCTATAACTCATATTATCACTCAAACAAAGAACGTAGTTTTGTCGAGCAACGCGTACTGATAAAACGGCACGCGCTCGTGGGCAACTATTCTGTGCTTTAGCAACCAGCAATAATAATAATAATATACAAAGAGATAATATACAAAGTGCATAATTCATCAAGTTGCCACTGAGCAACCAAGCATTACTTTGTGCAATAGCAACTCCTAAAAACTTCAGCACGCAATCATGGTTAGTTCACGGAAATGACGTTTAGACTTCCTCATCAACTCACTTGTAAGACCTCCCTCATTGTCTGAATCTTCCACATCCAAACACTTCAGTACTTGATATGAGGCATCATGTTTGTCCCTTCATCTTAATATATTTATGCGGCACACGTCAACGAAACGGCACTTACACAGCAATTACGTTAACAGGAGCCATTAATACTGGTCATCACAATTTCAACTACAGAACTGCACCTGTTCCTACTAGTGTTCTTAACAACATGCTTTTCACCTACGGAACTGCACCTGGTCATACGGAAGTGCCTTTGACACCTTCATTTTGCCTACCAAACTGCACCTGTTCTTATCGAAGTGGTTGAAGGAGCTGCGGAACTCGTTGAGCTGCTCCTGGGAGATGCCCTTCGAGTCCCTGGTCAGGATCTGGTTCTCAACTTCGTTGATGGTGCGATTGATGGATGTGAGGAGCTGCTCCCAGCCCACACGCAGGGTCTCCATGGTGTACTGCGTGTACCTGCAATACGGCAGCTCTTGTTTAGTAAAGCAACACGTAGGGTCTCCATGGTGTACTGCGTGTACCTGCAATACGGCAG
>JACJUY010000482.1:0-25525 GCA_014220935.1 Platorchestia sp. MABIK | reverse complement strand
ATACGGCAGCTCTTATTTAGTAAAGCAACACGCAGGGTCTCCATGGTGTACTGCGTGTACCTGCAATACGGCAGCTCTTATTTAGTAAAGCAACACGCAGGGTCTCCATGGTGTACTGCGTGTACCTGCAATACGGCAGCTCTTGTTTAGTATAGCCTCATCATTTACGGCGGTGCAGTGGCCTTTGTTCTGCGGATCTTGAATACGGCTCAATTTAGTAGTGGTTACCTTGAATGTCCCCTGAGAATCATTAATCCTTCCTCTCACAACGTGACAAATATGATGCGCCTTAAATAAATTAGCAAGTCAACCTAAACCCATAAGTATTGATCTGTCGATGCTTTATATTTACTTTTTGTATTAAACAATTTTCTGACAACCCTTTCAGGCCTACGATATAATACTTCATAAATGAGAACTTTTTAAAATGATCAGATTAGCTACGTCAATTCACTAAAGAAAGGCTCCAAGTCTTCATTGTGTGTGTGCAAGGACAAATTGAATTTTATGAAGTCCCTCATTGAGATCCATATTTAAGAGAAAATTACGTCACCTTCAAATGGAAGAGCAACGACGATTATCAAACGAAATGATTACTTTGTACGTTAGTTTAAGACGTCTCAGATACAACGAAGAAGACCTGAAGAAAGCAAAGGGATCATCCAGCCTGAACTGCAATAAAAAGGGGGAAAGATAAGGCACAAGATGTGTTCCCACAGGGAATACTTTGTGCATAGATACAGCAAGTTAGGAAGTATGAAGAATAGAAAAGCAAATATGAGATAGCAAAGAAGGCATAAATACTGAACAAAGTAGAGTGGGCACAAAAGACAGAAGTCTCCGCAGGCCAGGCTACAGCTGAGGTAATGTAACAGTATCCCCCGGAAAGCACGTCTCAATAGCACAGAAAAGCGGAATTATGCACCTGTCATAGTTATGTGGACAGTTATGTCGTATCAAGAATACGGTACACGTTTTTGAGGTGACCTGACAAAGCGACGTGTCAGAATGCACGTCGCTGTGTATTTAAAGTAAAAAAATAACAGCAACATTTCAAAATGAGAAATAACTTGCATCGAATTATAAGACGATGTTCAATCGCAAAAACACAACATAGTATTGAATATCCTCAAATCAATCTCATGAATCCTTTATAAAGCTTAAATCAGTAACAATTCATCAAAGAATAAATTCCTGACTCAGACCTGTTCTCGAAGATCATGGCCTCCTGGACAGCCTGGTGGATTTTCTCCATCTCCTCCATAATGGCCTTGTTGGACACCACAGCGTTCTCGTACTCCTTCAGCCTGTTGAGCTGGTCTTCCAGCACAGAGCCGTGCATGCCCATACCTGAGGGAAGAAGGGAGCTTTCAAGTCGCAAGCCTTTCATCCTTATCTTATCTTCATAGCAATATTACTCACGGGTGATAATACTGGAGCGCGAGTTCGATCGCCAGTGAACAGTGGCTTAGTTCGATCGTCAGTAACCGGTGAAAATCGTTTGACTTGTAGCTTAGTAATTTACGGTCTAACTTCAGTATGAATGAGTTGATTTGATTTCCGCTAGCAGCGCTTTTCGATTACACTAAAGCTCTCCTCCGTCAGTACTACCTCATTTGTCACTTTTTTTCCCTCTTCCGATCATTTTTTAATGAAATGTCTTGAAACTTGGGGTGAACTTATATGTACTTCTTTTCGATGAGCGTTAAGCGTAAATAGCAGAACAACTTCCCTTGAATAATTAATAAACTGAGTTACATATTCAAAATGAAAAATTTGAATGCATTTAAACTAAACCAACTTTCAAAGTTAACAAAGAAACTTAACGAAATCAATGATCCAGCTTTGAATCAAAACAGACGAATCAACAACGAGGCACAAAAACGCTCACAACGTGACACCAAACCCCTCACCGATGGCAGCAACCGCATCCATCTGCTTCTCAATCCAAGGACCGACTCCGTTAGCCTTCTCTGCGAAGGTGCGTCGGAGGTTCTCGTTGTTCTGCTGCTTCTTGAGCTCGGCCTGCAGCGTGTTGTCGCGCGCTGGCACCAGCTTCTTCACGTCGCCCCACTTGCCGGAGATGACCTGACGAACGGAGGAATAACAGTCAGGTCCATAGCACGCACGTATGTCAAGCGAAAAGTACGAGGTTGTTAGTCCAGGGGCAGGGACAAGTCCTAAGTAAAACAAGACTTCTTGCTAAGGAAGAAATTAGATCAACAGAATAGAGAGCCTGCATTCTTCAAATATTGTATTTACTAATTGCTACCAGACCCTAAATCCGGATGACTGCCTGCTGAATCCCACACGCTAGCAAACGGCGGAGCTCAATTGATGCTCAGAAAATATTATTTTCTAAGAATTTACAGACTAAAGGAAGGAATTAGAGGAGTAAGGATATTTACAAACATAAATATTCACGATTAAACACTGATGAGCACACATAAACGATGAACACTTGTAGATTGTCTCAAAAAGACAGACATATGCACGTCTGGGCTTAAACCAAGTTGGTCAAGTTCGAGAATTTTTTTTCATGAAAATTTAAATATCTCACCAAAATGCAATTTTTGACAGGGCGAGAAAAAACTCATTAACTTTTGGTGGGAAATTATAGAAGCAGTAACAACAATTTGGAAGAAAAATTTCAAGTTTTTTTTACTTATTATATTTACAAGTATGCTAATGCGTTAAATAAACCTTGAAGAGCAGCAGCTAGATAACTGGAGCAAGCTGCAAACTATAAAACTATGCATTTAAAAATTGTCTCAAGCGCTCGACAAAATGTTAACAGTTTCCACAGCAAAACAATGTCGAACAGCTATGGGCAAAACAGAAACAAAACATGGAGGATCTGTGAACAACTAAGGACACATCGGTAGCTAAACAACACATGGAACTGTGTATTAACAAACTGTAACATATGCATGTTGAACAAAGAAATGGTAAGAGCCGGCAACGTCCATTTACCATTAACGCCGGCAGAGTGAACAAAATCATTGACTCGGAATATAATCAATGTCATGTATGCGCCACACGACAAGAACAGCACATTGATACATTGATGTAAGTGACAAGTATGTATAGATAAGGTGGAATCGATGAAAAGCAAACAGCAACACAAAGCCACGTAAGAACATGAAAACGTGGGGTACAAAAGAGAGAACGGCAGGATTCATAAGAATGCCAGGCAGAGGAAAGGAGCGCACACTATACCTCGAAGCTAAACTCAACGTCTTCAGTGGGCTTGATGAAGAGATCAAGCAGAAATACACGTTAAAAATAGCGTATAATGATCGCGCGCGCGTAATCCTTGTTCAGTAAAGCCAGCCATATTTTCTTACTTCTACTGTCAATGCTTTGTACAACGCTTCAAGTCCTGGTATTTAAGATAGCTAATCACGACTGCGTTAGACGGCTGTTCATTAGAAGTAAAATAATATATGGTAAACTTAATCCTATAGTTTTTCCATACAGTCCAATTTCAAATGTATTCAATTCAAAAACATCAATTTGGTTTTAGTAAAGCTCTTACGATTTTTCTGTAGTGATTAGATTATTGCAATACCTTTAATACTACTTAACTTCATTTTGATTTCTCCCCGTACTTAGAATTTTTTTTTTTTTTCAACTCTGGAGAACTTATCCTCACTACAAAGATAGATGTAAATGAGATGGTCTCGCCATTGCGAATACAGCTTACAAATGATACTCTATATTCTTCATATGGCTTAGTGTCGCTGATAATTGCACACTTCATTTTATATTCTTCTATAACCCAGTGAATGAAATAAACTAGCCTCAAACGACAACTTACCTTCAGAGACTTAATCATCATGAAACTTCATTATTCAATGTCAAATAAAAGCAGGCATAGAACATCGTGATGGCTTGATAGAAACGTCAAATTTTATGGAAGTGTCGCTCCAGCTTCATATGGAAATGTCAGGCAAAAATTGGGGGTTGGTGAATCAACTCAAGTGCAAATTGAGGATCAATTCAAAATTCAATTGAGTCAAGAATTAGCAATCAATCCTTGCTTCTTCGGTAGGATATTGTGCACGTTAAAACAAACTTCCACGAGAAAATTCTGCAACGGCGGCAGCACATCAAGTAACAGGCAAGGTGAAGAATGACGCTATTTTGATGAAGAAATTCCGCACAATTAAGGGAAAATTTGGGAATCTAAATAATGCTTAAAAAGGTATAATTGACCGTCCTTTTTGGCATGGACTTTTCATGATTGCATTTTAATATTTGACTGCACGACATTACAACTCACAAAAAACATCACTTACTAATAACCCGGTTACTGTGAATTTTTTAGATCTCCCTCTACTGTTTTTAGCTCTCATTCGAATCTTCTCTATTTTTGTTCATAAAGACGTTCAAGGAGAAACAATAATGCTTCCTGCTCGGATCCTGACTTTACTCCTCACATAAATCAAAAAGTTAACGTTTCACTAGACCTGCCAAGTCCCTACAGTAGTAATGCCCCATCCACGGTCGCACAAAAGTCTCTCAAAACGAAAGAGTACTGCTCGTGTAGACCTTACACTTGCTCTCCTTTAGGTAGCAGAGTTAGCGGATTAGCAGGTAACTGCTCCTTATAACTGCAAACTTTTCATTATATTTTGTGCTAAATTGAACCTTCCTTCATGTGAAGGACTTGCTCTAGACAAGCACTGCACCTAGCAAACCAACACACACGATACCTGTGCGGTGAGAGTGGTGTAGGCGTTGTCCAGCCCGCCGGGGATCTGGTACTTCTGAGCGATGGCCTGCACCTCCGTGACAAGCGACATGATCGCCTGGAACTCCTTGTCCGCCTCGCCCAGGGTCGCCTGCGCAATACGTTCATCCATGATGAAAGCTTCCACAGTAAGTTATCATGTGCTGACAATACTCGCAAAAATCTGATTGACACTGCTGTAATCTAACACGCAATGAGCTCTGGCTATAAACAAAGTGCAAGAACCTCTAACTATAATCAAAAGGCAGTAAGCTCCAGCTAGCTATACTCAAAGGGTAATGAGCTTATCTATAAGCAAAGTGCAATGAGCTTAGCGTTGAATACAGTCATACTAATATTAAAATGATAATAACCTGAGATCAATCAAAGACTCCAGCACATTTGGCGGGGTGAAATAGTATTCCACATTTTTCCTTTGAAACAAATTCCAACGAAGAGTAACTACGACTCAGGAACTGAGCAAAAGAAGAAGAGCAGCGCACCTTGAACTGGTTGTGAGCGTCGATGAGCCCCTGGATCTCTTCGATGGTGTGCACGATGAACATGTCCACCAGGTCCTCGCAGGCGCCGTCCAGCCAGTTGTTGAAAGGCTGAAAACCAACACAAACATGAATTTTGTCGTACGAGGTCCTACGGCTCATACAAGCAGTTACTATTTCTCTCGCACAGTGAACAGATGGGGTTGATACTTAAAAAATATAAAGAATTCTTAAACTACCGTCACTGTCTATGATGCAGATTTTACCTATGTACAAATAATTAAGCAAATGAAATAATACAGTTACGCAGAAGTCACCATTGAATATTCTAGAAACAACAAAAAGTGATTGAGTTCACTAGTGGTCTCCAAGATACTGAGCAGAAACTGAAAAAGGGAGTATAGTAGGAAGGAATTGCATTAGCCAATTTTTCACAAGTACTCAGAGTTAAACTAAGTTACTAGGGGGCGCATTAATAATACAACGACTTGAAGGGAAATTTGAAGAGATGATGATGAATTATAATGAAAGATAGCTCGTCTAATCATAAAAAAATTGAGAAAATAAATTAAAATATAAACAGAATTAAACTAAAGAAATGAAAAAATACAAGAGAATAGCAAGGAGGGAAAAATGTTCCAGAATCCCATTTCAGCAAACAGGCATACATATTGAAAACAGAAAAAATTCTAAACAAACATATAACCAAAAGCTCGACTAAATAAAGTTAAAAAAAGTGCACGCTGTGACACTTTTTTTGAGCTTCGTTTAGTCGTGCACGCTGAAATCAAAAAAGTGCACGTCGCTCACAGCAGCTCTTTTGGCGAACTCGAGGTGGAGCTGGTCGATCTTCTCGAGGAGCTTCTCTGTCTCCTCGAGCGCGTTCCTGCGCTGCGTGGTCTGGCTGCCGAGGCGGTCCCACTGGTCGCAGATGGCCTGGCAACGAGCGTTGATGGTCGCGCAGTCGTAGTAGTCGAGCGCGTTCAGCTCCTGAGCGATGGCAGCGATCTGCTCCACGCGGTCCTGTAACAACGCATGTCCTGCAGTGCTTATAGCGCTTCCAATGCATTTAAATTGGATTCACAAGCTGAGAGGTTTGGCAAATTTCACATGCTATCGGCCCAAACTTATACGGAATGTGTTCGACCAAATATCAAAGTAGAGTATAACTAATAACTATAGAGACAATAGACCTGGAAACTACAAATACACATTTTTCAATTTGACACAACGAGAAAAAAAAAGGAGAAACCTTCGATAAGCTATATTCAATAACTAGAGACGCTCGTTGTCACCACAGATCTTTACAGGGATGTTCAGGCCTAATTTGAGCACGTTACCTGGTGTGCAGCGAGGTCGGATTCGAAAGCCTCGTGCTTCTTCTTGAGGGCCTTGAGCTCGTTGAGTTTGCTGTGTCTGAAGTCCTGACTGACGAGCATCTCCTCCTTGCCGGCCGTCCACGACTCGTGGATGTCCGCCTTGTGATTGAACTTCTTCGCCAAATGCTCCAACCTCTCCAGTCTGGTCGTATTGAATGAAGATATATGTTAGGTCATCACCGTGTAACAGTTCGAGAAAGATAAAGTTGTAAAGCATACTGAATAAGTTCTTTGCTTTTATAATTAAATTCGCTTTGACACTGCAACTGAAGAGGTAACAGTAACTTTTCAAAAGGGATTATTTTTCGAAAGTGCTACAGTCATTCGACATAGTAATAGACCGAAAAATTACCACAAAACCATGTGAAAGCCATTTTCAACTTTATATCGTCGTGTGCTTCTCAGCCTATTATCACAAGAAGGGTGTTCTGAGTTGTCAGTGTACACTGTGGGCACAGTCAAAAATGCAACAAAAGACGCTGAGTAGTCAATCCCATTTTCAGACCACAAAAACTCGCGTGCAGTTTTGAGATAAGCTGGAACTCTAGACACGTAAAAACTCGCAACAGAAGAATTAAAACAGCGGCTGGTGTAACCTACGCTTCCTTGCACAGCATCCATGTTCGGAACTGGCCTGAGAGATTCTCGAAATACTTTGAAATTGCTTCAAGCCCTAATGATTGATTGATATTTTAGTCTCAGTCTCCCTTGCTACAACAAAGATGTTCAAACAGAGGAAAGATGAAGGTCCAATTTAGTATGGAGTTAAGGTAATGTAGAATCTATGCACAAGGTGTGTTCTCGCACAGGATTTCGTGCGCATAGAAGCAGTAGTTGAGAAAGAAGATTAGCAAGCAAGGTAAGAGTTGAAGAAAGTCGGAGGTGTTGAAAAATAGGACAGCAATGAACTGAAAAAAATATGGTCTTCAACACAACAAAAAACATTTTATTTAAATAAAAAGATGGTCTACCAAGCGCTCAGCTCGGGACCTCACATTTCCCACCAAGGAGTACTAATTCCCATAGATACAATAGTTGTAACTCCCTGAAGGGGTAAAAGTACGAAAACCACAATCCAAAATGTACATATAAATTCTCTAAACGAGCTACTACCAGGACATGAAAGAAACTGGGAGCGCCTCCAAAACGAACAGACCTCATCATCTCAGCGAGGAGCCACTCTTCGAAGGTCTTCTCACAGCCCTCGAGGTTCTTCCAGGCATTGGCGATGTCCTGCACGCTCTTGCCCTCGGATGGGAGATACGCAGGGCGGTTGCTGAGGCGCAGCTTCGTCTGCATGCAGAGTGAGACTTGATGAATTAGAACCATAAAAAAAACTCGTTGGAAATTCCTTTTGAAATAAGGAGGACTGACTTTCATGACGGAGACGTACTTGTTAAAATGATATCGGTACGGGCTCGAGATTAAAAATGAATACGGGGATGTGTACACACAAGAAAATAAGAGAATTACACTACACTTGAAATTCACCTTACAGTAGAGGCGTACGAAAGGGTAATTGACCCCATTATTTGGGCTTATTACCCCCATTATTTGGGCTTATTACCCCCATTATTTGGGCTTATTACCCCATTATTTGAGCTTGTTACACATTAGCCCAATTGACCCATTATTTGGGCTCATTACCTGCAGGGTATTGAAGTTGGTCTCAAGCCTGGCTTTCTGCTCGACTCGGGGCGGCTTGTGGTTGCGCCTGTAGAGCCGGTACTCTTCGAGCTTCTTCTGGAGGTCGGCGAGCGTGTTGTCGGACTGGCGAGCCTGGAGCCACGGCAGCGTGCGCCTGATCCATTCCAGCAGGTCTGAGGTCAAACGCTCGTACTCCTCCATGAGGCGCTCGTTCTCCTGGTTCACCTTGAGCACCTTGCAGATGCGGTTGGCAGCCATCTCAGCCTGGTGGACGCGAATAGGTTACAGTTTGGTTGACCCACTCATGTTCATTGTTTTATACCTGGTATAATTTCTCCCCAGCTGTGGTTCTGATGTTGTAAATGAGAAACTTTTGCTTGTTCTCCCGTGTACATATTATTGATGGTTTCAGAAAAGTTCAGAATACATATGAACCTTGTAGAAAAAGGTTAACGGGCTATTCAGTTGAAATATACCCCGTTAACCTACGACTCTTGTGTTGAATACTTGAGCGCCTGTGTGAACGGACGATTAGCACGAATGGTCTAATGACTTTTATATTTGGTGGGCTATTGTTAGTTAGATATCATACACTCGTATCGCAGCCTGATGGGCATCAACTTACTAGATTTTAGTTATCAAAGCTTTCTCTAGCTGGCTAGTTCAGCCGAGAAAAAATTATTTACCAAAATACTTGATTTGCTGCCGAAAAATTACGGACGACGTATTCGAAGGATTTCATTGCAAGAAAAGAATGTTTTAGAAAATAATTAAACTGAGAATATTTTGAATGATGTCAAGGTCAGTAGATGGCAATTCTACAAAACTATCGTTTGAATCATAAATGTTTGCATAACAGAGTAAGAATTTTAGGACCAATAATCTCAACACAAAACCCACATTTTGACGCAACGTAGTATCTACTTCTCGCCAGAAGAAGCCAAAGACGTTTTCTTGAAAGATGCTTCAGGACCCTTAAGAATACTAGTTCTAGATAAAATGTAAAAAGTACGCAGATGAAGCGTTTCAAAAATGTGTTGCGCAATTTGTTGGTGGATTAAACAGTCAAACGTTTTTCGAGCCACTCTCTACACATCAAGAGATTTACAAGTCATATTATGACGCTCATTTCCCGAAAACTCAATCCCCTTACGAACACAAAAGATCTCACGATTTTCTCAGGAGAACGGCCCCATGTTACTCACAAGTGGCTGGAAAGTTCGAGCTACCACAACAAAGAAGAGCGGCTACACAACTGGCCGTGCTCACCTTCTGCAGCCCCGAGAACGTGTGGTAATAGGAAGACACGTAGGTCATCACGGCTCTCTCGTCAGGCACGCCTTCAGAAATATCTGCGCACACACCTCGCTTGTTAGTGGGCCAAACCGCACGATATCAAAAGCGGAACACTGGTTACGCTGCAACTCTAGGCCGCAACACAAATTTGGGCTCCACTTTTCGGTCATGACACAAATAAAGAAATGACAACAGTTGCAATAACCCACGAGAGAAATAAACGGGAGGGAAAGTATCGGATATCGGAGGAAAAGATTTTTTTACAGAATATTTACCCGAAGAGGTAATTCAAAAGTGGAGTTTCAAATCAGTGTTGCCGTCGAATTAAATGTTCGAGAATGATAGCGTTGAAAAACACAAGCGTAAATGACAAAACTGCTTTCAAAAACACTTCATGCCAGGAACACATTTGAATATTAGTGACATAGAACATTCTGCATATCAAAGAAAATTATCTCCTAAATTAATTTCTGCGAGATGTAAGACAACAACTATACAGGTATGAATGATCACACTAGCAATAATACTGATGATACTATACAGTTAGTAAAAACGAATTAATTACAATCACAAGATGCGGTAGAAGAATAGCAATAAATCAGGACAGCAGCAACACAGCGTAATTAATAATAAAAACACAGTAAAAAAGTACCTGTAAGTAAGGTAAGAAATTGTGTTAAATGATGGGACTAAAGCTACACGCTGTAGTCGCGACACGGGTGCAGGTACATCTCTGAGGCAGTCCAAACCTAGTGGTGGTTCATTACTTTCAGGGCACATCACGGTAGAAGAAACAAGGGAGAGTCAAGCTAGTCTTTTTGTCGTCGACCGCGTCGCAATCCTGACGTCATGGCAGCGAACCAATGGCAGCACTCATATTGCATCTGGCAACACTGCTGGCCCCAAATCTGACACCACTATTGGCCTAACGACATGGCGCAATGGTGACGTCATAAAGTTTGTTTGAAATAAAGCCGTTCTATTGGCTAGCCGAACAAGAGGAGGTATATTTTCCCACTTAGAAATGAATCTACCTTGTTTCCTCTAGCGAGAATCACATATACTAAAGAACAGATCAAGACTGCAAAAAGGGGTCAAGATGATTAGTAAGGGCGATTGGTAGTTGTAAAGCCTAATGAGGATATTGTTACCTTTTACGAAAATTAGGGCCAGAAAAAAGCATCACAAAAATGAGAAATTCATTGAGAGGATTGGCTGAAATGCAGTGAAAAAAAGGCGTTAAGAGTATCATTTACTTGTTATATGAAAATTAAGAAGTGTTTTCCGGTTTAAACCGGAAAAAATGTACACTCAAGAAAACTAGCACTGAACAGAAGACAAAATAGCTGCAAAAAAATGTGATAGACCAATGCAATAGCTACATCAGGCTTCAACAAAAATATTCATTAGTATTCAGCATAGGAAGCCAAGATGGGAAAAATTACTGATTCAAGACCAATACTCGTTCTTAGAAATTACAGTCAAGTAAGAGCGAGAACCAAAATTAGAAAAACAAGAACTATAACAATGACTGAATTGAACGAACTGAGGATTATAATGAACTGAAGACGATGAAAATCAGAACTGGGATTAGAAATTAAGCTGAACAAAATTCAACACATAGAGCAGGTAAGTTTGCGTAAATAGACTGGTTGCGGCGGACTTACGGCGGAGAGGTAGTATGATACAAAGATTCCTTTAGAAAATTGTACACACAAAATCAAACATTAGTAAGGCTTCAAGTTCTTGACAAGAAAGTTGGATCACAGAATTAGGCACACTGTAATGATCAGCGGAACACACATTACCAAAGTAGACATGAGTTACATGATGCAAGGCGTTAGACACATGACTCATTCACGCGCTCCCTGATTGAACTGCTCGTAGGTTGGACAGATTCTTTCTCCTAAATTACAATCTAGGACTTTCTCCTAGATTACAACGTCGCACTTACTTCGAAATGTAAAGAGATTACTGACTGATATCAATAGAGCACATCATCTACGAAGGGCACTTGTGCTACACCAGTACTTCGATGTACATCATTGTATATCACGCACATGTTACTCTGCTCAGAAAAGCTACCAAAAAATTGAAAAGCTATACTCTTTGCTCATGTTTATTTGTAGCTTTAATGGTTGCCAGTACTAAATATGAAGAAAAAGAATCTATCGAAAGATTCCACCCCTTTTTCCATTGAAATTATTGTAAGAAAATACGCTCTGATTAAACATAACCAGCCAGCTCCAAAAAATTGAATTTTATCGACCCTCGCGCATTTACAGGTCGTTTACCTCATTAAATGTCTCAGCCCTTTCTGTCCAAGCTAAAAGCTATTTTACTGATAAATGCTAAAATGAGTAAATTTTGGAGTTTCAAACAGAGAAACGAGCGAAACCACTAGATTGTGTTATAAATACTAAAGGCAAGCGGCGTGAGTACAACTCCGGGGTTCACAAGAGTTGCGATGCGAGGGCTAACGAGGTTAGAAGACACACCAGGTGACGAGCGAAACCACTAGATTATGTTATAGATACTAAGGGCAAGCGGCGTGAGTACAACTCCGGGGTTCACAAGAGTTGCGATGCGAGGGCTAACAAGGTTAGAAGACACCAGGCGAAGCAGGGCGTTACCTGCTGCGCGCCCTGGAAAGCATGGTAGAAGCATGACACGTAGGTCATGACAGCGCGCTCGTCAGCCTTGGGGCAGTTCACCAGATCTGCGGACAGGACGCCACATAGCAGCGAGAGACGAGCAAGACACCACTAAGGCTTGGCACCATTGGGAGGGAAGTACAAACCGCCTTGGGTGTAGATACAGCAAGACACCACTAAGGCTTGGCACCATTGGGAGGGGAGTACAGACCGCCTTGGGTGTAGATACTGTGACAACAGCTTGCCATTCTAGATAAGTGCAATCGGGTTGCTGAGCCAGAAACCACGGAAAACCGTTCCCGGAACTAAAGATCATTGAATTTCTAGTTGCAGAAAGAATTGTTTAGAAGATGAAAATTCGGACTGGGATACCGTCGGAGACCATTAATAGAACAGTGTTGGGGAAATTCTTGTGTTGGAAGTTCACCTCTTTATGAAGGCCTTTTATATCAAATTCTGAAAAGTTCAGAGGCTATTAAGTGGGGTGCCAAGTATGAAGAAACGAAAAGATAGAAAAAGTAGTTTTAAAAACAAAAAGCAATTCAAAAGTCAGCCCACGGAATACTATGAGGTTGAGGTATGATACAAAACAGACTTTAACATGTCAATTGATAAGCAGAAGCAATAAAATTTAAAATATATTTAATCAAAGTAAACATGGTGGTAATTGAGAGAAGTCATATAAAAAGATTGTAGATAAGATCGGACATTCTATTAGATTAGAATATTCTAAATGAGAATGCAGGTCGTTTAGTTATCCGCACTAGAAAAAGTACAGAAAAACAAAATTCAAACGAATTTATTACACATGGTGATCATACACAACAGAACAGACTTAAATTTGAATAGTACCCAAAAAAAGAACAAATTTCTCAAATGGAATAAACGTAGATTTTTCCAAGTTTATGCCACAAAAGATGACAGTAGTAGAAGCTGCATAGTACAGCGATAGACTTGCCTGGAAACCCGTACAGAAATTAGGAAAATCATGTATCAAAGATACTCTTTCAGAGAATGCTACTCGCTCAAACCTACCAAACGTCAAACCGACAAGAGTGAGAAAATATCTCTGAAGAAGTGATTCTAAGTAGCGTCGCATAGTTAAAAGGAATCGATTTAAGGAAAACTCGTAACATGACTAAGCGCATCTTGAAATAGGAAAATAAATGAATAATTGATGAGCTTCGATTACAAAAAACGTATAGTGTTTAAGTGAAATTACAGATCAAAGTCAGGTGTACGTGTGCTCGAAGAGCGTACGAGTATCATGCCATTTATATGCTGAAAAATAACTATTTTTTATGCTTAAACAATGAACAAATGAGTAACGTGATGCTTTTATGAAATACAGAACTGACAGTCATAATAGCCATAACCACAGCTCACGAGAAGAGCCTTTCAGGAAACTGGAGCCAGGCTACGATCTGTAACGAAAACATACTCCACCACAACGGTTTTCAGACAGATTGTAGAGTGCGAAGGAAGTAAATTCCGCAAACTTTAACAGAAATATAACATCTGTTGAATGAAATGACCCGTCTAAATCTAGGGCAACGTTGATCGTTCAACAACTGAATGCAACTTCTCTGATGAGCTGGAAGAATTCCAGTAAAAAAGTAAAAAAAATTATGAATAGCATTTATCCTCAACATGCAGGTAGGGACGAACGTAGACAACCTGCAACTGCTGGAAGATTGTTTCCTTTCTCGACGGATGTACACAATTAACTGACATCAATGAGCGCGTAGCTCAACTGAACGAAAACTCGGGTGAAGAAATACTCCAAAACCTCGAAGACTAAAAATAGAACACGAAAGCGAGGTAAAATTGCGGAGCACATACCCTCAGCGTCTAACATGCGGGGGATGTCGAGGTGCTTCTCAGCGATGTCGAAGGCAAGGTTGAGGTTGTGTAGCGGGTCGTCCTTGGACAGCTGCGAGTAGTCGAGCAGGTCTGGGCGGTGACGGTGGATGAGGGCACAGAACGCCAGGCCGTCCTGATCAGTCGCCACATTAATAACGGGACAAAAAACTATCGAGCGTATTCATGAAAATTACCGCGAATAAATATGAAATACGCGTGATTACTCAAGTGCCTAAAACTTTCACTGGTTACTCATGATGTGCATGATGAGTGCAATGTGCAATCAAGAGATGTGCACAAGAAAGGAAAGTTAAATTCTTTACTGTGATACAAGTCATACTGTGATACAAGCACAGAACTATCACGCTTAAGTAGCATGACATTCATCACTTTATCATTGAGGATAAAATGAGCTATCGCTAGGCGACACGTCTGGCAGTGCACTGAAATTCAATGGGAATCTATCACCAGTTAGTTCGGCTTTTTCACTATTTAACCCTCAACCGTCTAATTTGTCTACTCATATTACCGGTATTATAACCACCGTTATTAGACTGGCTCTAGCATCAGGTTGTCTCCAACATCAGGTTAGAGACAGCACTGCCACTTGGCAGTGAACTTAAAAAAAAAAACACACATAAAAGCATTTCCTTGACAAGAAATAAAACATACGAGCATTTTTATTGAGTGCCCCAAGTAGAGCGCGTGGGGCGGTGGAGGGTTGAATGTAACTTGAACGCTTTTCGCGTGACACAAAGAGGCGTCAGAGTTAAATGTAAATTGAACGGTTTTGCATGACATAAAGAGGCGTCATGCTACTGGATTGGCATGCTTACCTTGAACGAGGTGTGGAAGTTCTGGACGTTGACATTCTTGTAGGGCGCGGTCTTACGCTGGCACCAGAGCAGGAGACCTTCCTTGGCGGTCATCTCCTCCACGCTGATGTCCTGGATGGCGAAGCGCAGGATGATCGTCCAGATCATGCCAAGCGTCATCTTCAGGTTGCCATCAACGATTTCTGCATTCACAAAATAAACATTACAGTATTTGAAATTTAATCTTTCCCGCATCAACTGGAGAGTCAAATTTTACATGCGGTAAACGAAAAAAAACGAGAAACCATCCTACTTATTCTCGCTTCACAATGTCAGCATTTCATATGTAATAAACAACTGTAAATTTCAGTAGGATTTAATTACTTGTGTTAGGTGCCAATAATTTAATAATGCTAATTCCAGTACCTAAAAATAAGTGCTATTATTACCAAAGGTTCAGTGGCAAATAATTTACCAACAGCAATACCAGTGGATAACTCGTAATGAAAATTTCTCACATACTTTTTCAAATCGCCATCATGAAAGATTTTACGAGCTGGTGGCAAAAATACAGGTTACCAGGGCTCAATGGAGACTACCCGGCCAGTTCAGCAAAGCAGTACAAGAAAATAAAATAAAATCGGACACAACATCGAGGCAACTGCAGTGCCACACTATTGACGCAAACTCCCTGTAAGACTCTACAAACTCTGGACCAACAGTGGCTGATCAATGACACAAAGAACTAGCATAAAACCCGATGCAAAGTGAATTCAAAATCTTCGCATTCTGTAGTAGCTTCCGTATTTTCATAAGAGGCATTACGAATTTTTACGATTATTGGGGTACACTATCAACCTTTGCTGCAAATCTAAGGAAGTTCCAGTTTTATTTTCTCAAAGCTGATTTCGAAGCTCTGCTAAATTTTTCTTAACTTAAATATTAGAAAATAATTTAACTGGTCGAAAACTTCATAGTCAATTGCCCTTTTGGATGCCAACTAATAGGTGACGCACGCCTTAAGTTCTGCTAAACACTACACTAAGATACAATAGAATGAGACGTCTTGTAGAAACAGGACGAAACTTAATTTCTTGACTAAAGTCATGATTAAACAACCATGTAGTTGAAGACAAAAATTTATTTGATAGATGATCAACTAATGAGACTGCCACATTGAAAAACATTTTAGCTCTGATTTGAAGGACAATTTAAAGAAAAAGATGGCGACCACCCTTGGCTGGTTAGGACAGGTTGGTCATGTAACTCAAATTTTACCAGAAAGTTCTTCAATAAATACGCTTTTTTGTGAGAATAAATGAACTGAATATCAATTTAAACATTTTTATAAAACTAACGGAAAATATCCAATCACCACCCGTTGGTCCGATTCAAAAGATCCAATCACCAGTAAATATTTTTCGTAATATAAATATAAAACAAACCGTATCTATAACCCAGCGCGTAGGAAAAATGATAGATTCGACCTAGAAAACGGAAATTTCCCCTTATGTAGGAGTGAAAACTTGAATTATCTACAAATGAAGGCGGAAGCAGTAGAACTCTACCGAACGTTCTTACTGAGAGCAGGGTGTAGAATTTTGGCTTGCTATTACTGAATGTGTAGTATGAACGAAGACAAGCCAAGACCCGAGCAAGTCAACAAGATTACCAAAGTTTCACAAGTACATGTATAAATAGACAAAACACGAGACGAGACTTACCCTCGGCGCCGATGGAGACGAGTTTGACGCCCTTGCTGGCGATGAAGTCGAGTGCCTTGTTGACATTGGCGATCTTGTGGAACCTCATCTTGCCGCGATCAGGTTTGGGCAGCGTCTCTCCTGAGATGACCTGCGTGCGCACATTGATGGTGAACGTACTCATAACGTTAAACAATACAACGAAATTCTTTCGCTTAACTTACTCAATTCTTTCGCTTAAGACTATTTCATAAATGTTGAAAGTTTTTCGTAAATGAGAGGATTTTATAAATATTAAAACTACTTCATAAATATTGAAAGTTTTTCGTAAATGAGAGGATTTTATAAATATTAAAACTACTTCATAAATATTGAAAGTTTTTCGTAAATGAGAGGATTTTATAAATATTAAAACTACTTCACAAACATTGAAAGTTTTTCGTAAATGAGAGGATTTTATAAATATTAAAACTACTTCACAAACATTGAAAGTTTTTCGTAAATGAGAGGATTTTATAAATATTAAAACTACTTCACAAATATTGAAAGTTTTTCGTAAATGTTGAAAATAATTCAAAAATGTTGAAAATATTTCATAAATGTTGGAAAGATTTCAAAAATGTTGATAATATTTCACAAATGTTGAAAATATTTCATAAATGTTGCAATTTTTTGAGAGGATTTTATGAACTTTAAAACTATTTCATAAATATTGAAAACTTTTATTAAGAGGATTTTTCAGGTGAAAATTATTTCAAAAGTACAAGAAATGGACGGAGCACAAACAGGCCCTTGATCACCACGCCCGGGTGACCAAGAGAAGGCCCTCACCTCGAGCAGCAGCATAAGCTTGAGGCCATTGCGGAACTCCTCTTCTATGCTCTCGATGAGGGTGCCGGCTTTACGCAGGTGCGAGTTGCACCACGCTGTGAACGTCTGCAACAACAACACATCAATTTATGCCGTGCCTCACTTATCAGCACCGCAAATTAAATTAAAATGAAAGCTTCCTTTTTGGTATACAGTGTCTCTTTGACAGGAATTGCAACAATCAGTTGGGGCGCGAGTGTTTTTGCCACGTGCAACTCATGTCATAATACACAGAAAATTTTATTGCTGCAAAACATCGTACGAAAAGCTACCTCAAAAACCTAAGCATCTACAATATTAAAAACAACAATTTTTACCGAGGTAATAAATGCATTATTGCACTTAAAAAAGCAATAGGCACAAACCCAAAAAAAGTCATGTACATCATCCCCTCACAAAAAGTTATGCACACCACCCCTCACAAAAAGTTATGCACACCACCCCTCAGAAGCAAGTCACCCCATAAGAGGAGCGGAGTAAGGCAGAAGCCGAGGCAGGTAGGCGTGCGCACGGCACTCAGCACAGCAGCCGGCACTTCCTGACGGTGCCCAAGGGGCTATTTTGGCACCGCGGGGGTGTACCCTCACTCCTCTCCTGCGCCCAGACCACTCTCACATTCATCACACCCTTCAGTGCACAGTATACAAACACCAAGAGACAAAGTCTCTGCCGTTTTCAGAGCATGTCGCTAGACTACGACGCCAGGGGTTGCTCATGACAGATAGATATCTGAAGTTGGAGAATTTACTGAAGCCAAAATCGAAACCTGAATTGGAAGATTTAAGAAATGGTCCTGTTTGGCATTTTATTGGATGATTGAACAACGGAAAACGATATCAGAAACTCCAGTGAAGATAAGAAATTAGCTAAAGGACCGTAACGCACCATCCGAACGACGACCAGTATGGATGGCCTAACCTATAACCCCTGAGGGAATAAATTTATGAAACGAGTTACAATTTGAAAAAGAAAGTAATAAGGGACAAAGAAAAATAGCAGTGAACCGATAAAGATGGTCCGTTGCAAAATTAAAAGATTTTTTATTCAAACGAAAGCCACCACATTTAGCTTAGGATCACACTCCCACTGAGAGCGCTAGTTCCCATAGATGCACCAGTTGCATCCCTCTTAGGGGGTGAAACCAAACAGTAATTAAACAATCCAAGGTTAGATTATATGTTAATTTAGGTCTTCCTAACTGCAACAACGCTGTTCCAAAGAGAGGAAGGGAAATGCACCATTTAGAATTGACTTAAGTTTCACTCTAATTTGAATTGAATATTCACTCTAATTCACTCTAATTTGAATTGAATATTCACTCTAATTCACTCTAATTTGAATTGAATATTCACTCTAATTCGCTCAAATTTGAATTGAATATTGAACTTCAGTTTAACCCGCCGCACTTGACGTGTTAACACGTCGAGCTGAAACTTATCACGGGCACCATTTAGTGTGGTGCCCTCAACTTCTATTCCCTCAAGTTCTTCAGAAGACGGACGGCGTCGTGGAGGCCAAAATAGAATGTTTAGCATCGGTGACCAGCCAGGGAGCAGCGGCGTCTTCGCCAGCATGCGCGCAGGGTGTGTACATTAATAAACAACACACCATCGCAAATATTTAGGTCCATTTCGCTGCACACAAATATCTAATCATGGGGAAAAGTCAACAGCGCAAGACTATTACTAAAATGAAAATAAAAACGCTCCACGTTTCTTTAAACGTGGGTAACTTTTACGGACAGTTAGGTAAATATTTACCGAAGTGCAGGCCCCAGGAATGTCAAAGAATTTTTGCAACGTAAGGCAGCGACTTGTTTAATTTAGAAAAATATCATTTCAACGAATGCGAATACAACTTATGTTTTAAAAATGAATCGAAAAAAGTCACTAAGTCATAATACAGGTCTAAATCTACATCTATCTATATACCAAGGCCCATTCCCTAGACCCAGGAGAGGTAGCCAACCAACGAGAACCAGATTCAACCTCATAGTAAAAAAACACAATCGCTCACTGTCACATACCCACGTCTTCCGGGCCTCTTTTCCATATCAAGACCAAACAGCATGACGCTGGTTTACTCCTGCCGCCTCACAAGGGCTCGCAGATACAAACCCCACAGAACCAACCCACAATCACACATCCTAGAAAACAAAGCTGAATCATACAGCAGTCCACTTTTCTCGCCAGATCGTTCTCTTCCCCCTTAACTTCAGTCATATTCCTCACCTCCTCCTTCCATCACCTATCCAACAACGTCACTCTAGCCATACTCTTAAGACTTCAACTCGAGCACATTCAACCGAATTGTATCAGCCACTTTAAAGCCTCACGTCTCAGATCCAAAGCACAGCAACACTGTCATACCACCTCCGTTTAGAATTATTCCTCAAGCACCTATTTCTTACCACTACCTTCAAACCTCCCCACGCTTGATACTCCCTTCTTGCCCTTGTTATCACCTCCTCATCTAATTTACAGGTGCTCCCCAAGAGTCGAAACAGCTCGATTCCTTTAGCACTCTTTATTCAACACATTTCTCGTCTATTGTTCACAATACCCAAAACAAGAAAACACGCCAGCGAGTATTGCAGAAATTCGTTTTCTCATCATGTGTTTACTGGTCTGGGCGTATTTGCGACACAAATGAAACAATGTCTTAGCCGAAACACAGCTTAAAGTTTCCTACTCTATTGTTTTACATGCGACCAAGCAACGGATCCAGCTAAAAAAATTAAAAATTCATCCGTGAACACCCAGTGAAAACGAATGAACGTGGCAAGGAATTTTAAGGCATAATTAACCTTGCGCTGAGGAAAGAAACAAGAGAGCCTCCCTTGAGATGAATGGCACGCAGCAGAGGGGTGGCATTTGGACGAGGGCGAGAGATCAGCCCCGGCAGCTGCACTGTAACCTTTGGGGTTTCGCAGGCCTGGAGCTTAATTTTTAAACTTTTAGCGTTGTTAAGGGTAATAGCAAATTATTTCAAGTCAACTTAGAAGAAGTCACGCTACCAGCTGTACAGCTTCGATGCCGCAAAATGTTTGGAAATCCAGCGTCAGCAAATTGCAGCACCCTCCCTCCTATTCCTCAAGCTTGTGTTTCCGCGCTACAAAGGTTTATCCACATAACGGAATGGTTAAAGATCACATAATATAAAAATTCCACAGTACAGACGCAGCCACAAGGGCTACAATTATACTTAGATTGTGATCCGGTAATATGGCCCTTGGAACGCATTTAACACCAATCGTGAAACTCTGAAAACCCTCACCACACAGCTCTGTAACTATTCTAGGGTTTGCAACATTTTTAACAGCTCGAGACTGAATCCATATTTTCTCCCGCAATACACACACACAACTATCAGTTTCTGTGCAACCTATCAACGCGCTAGGCGAGAGGCAGCGAAAGAAGTTTTGAGCTAAAAATAGCATGGTCAAATGAAGTTGAAAATCGGAGCGTAACTCGAAAGCCACAGGACAATCCTAAGCTGCCGTATGAGTGAAGCATAAAAGCTCACCTTGCAGTACACAAGTGTGATGACTGCTTCATAGGTCATTCTGGCCATGCCACCTCACTAACCCCAACAGAAAGCGAACGTGATATTAACTCCGCGAGTGGCACCATTGACCGCTGAGAGTAGATGAAGAGAAATTGATCTCTCGTGTGCACAAGACGCCCTCATGATAGAACGAACACCTGGCTTACACGGGCGCTTCGGCATGCGCCGCGTCATCCGAGATGCCATTCGTGGTACGTCTTGGTTAACACGCTATCACTTGCTCCATCTACTTCTTTTGCATAGATATACAAGAAGCATCGTCAGGAGAATAGGTGCAAGGATTAGTATCTCTATATGTATATGCATTTAGATGCATTTAAAATGTGATAGACCATGCAGTCGCTGCAGCACGAAAATTGCTCGACAATACAAATAAAAAAGCTAAGCACAAACTTTGTCAGATGAGAATCAACGACAATGTCTTAAAATGCAACAATGGCATATGAACAATCAGTCTTGTTTGGAAAATACAAGCATCAGTACTTGGCCTAAAACATAGGCTAGCCATGAACTAAGATATACTGCGATTTTCATCAGGGTCGATAAAAAAAGCCAAACCCGCATAGGTTTTACGGACGATTTTGGGTTTCTACTTTCATATTGAAATTGTGACCATTTTTCGATTAAAACATTGACCCTTTGTTGAATAAAATCTGAATTCAAATAGAGAATACAATGTATGAAATTATCCACACGCGTTTAAAAGCAGTTTATGCTTCGATAACATGTCTTTTATCCTCACACGTTCATTTTTAGTTACATTTTCCTGAATGCAAGGAAACTGAGCTAAATAAATAGTCAGGAACAAGGAAAGCAACTAAAAATATTGCTTACTTTCAAAATCGAATTCGATGAAATTGTTCATGTCTCATTTAGTAAAATATTGAAGTGGTAAATGAAATGTATTGTGATTTTTCACATACGTTATCATACGTTATTCAGTGATTCACTGTTATCCTCCAGAACACCTGGAAAATAGTAGAAGCCAATTCAATAAAAGGAAGCAACCACAGGAACAGTTGGCAAGGGGTTTCTACATACACATTCATTGCTCATAGATATTCCGGCTCAATTGAACAGGTACTTTCTACACTTGGTTTCGAGTGGAGCAGTATGCGAAATAGACTAGATGCTGATAAAGCGTAAAGGCTTGAAAACATTTTCAGATACTTGAGGTTAGGACACTATTCAAAATTTCCTTCTCATTATTTCTACCAAACAAAGCAGCTATGTGCTTAGTAATTAGTTAGGTTACACATTAGCCGCTCAATTTCCGAAAAATTTTAGAAGGTAAATTTTCAATGAAAAATTCTCATGCATTTTCAAATTGACTTTAGGGTACTTCTTCCTTGAAAAACTATTCAGAGTAAAGTAAACAAAACCACTCCAACTGCAGGTTCGTTGAAAGTTTTATGTAACTTTTTCGAGTTTTAGCGATCAGATGTTTAACGTTAACCCCAAATTTTGCTCAGCTCATGAGAATGGAATTTCAGGGAAGAAATGCTGCAAACATATCAAACACTGCTTCTATAACACGATTACAAAACCTAAGCTATAGTCATAGGGTAACCCACGTAATCTTCAGAACGTAAAATACATGAGAAATAGAAGTTACCACACGATTTAAAACCAGGCACCCCAGTTACTACAGCTCACACACATTTGACCAGATTAGAAATACTTAAGCCTCTTGAGTACACCATGGCCTAGACACAACTCGCAGCCCCGCCACCTGCGGCGGGCAGTGAGGGCACCAATGGAGAACCCAAAGGCTTCGTGCACAGCGACATTCACCCAACGCGCTAGTGGGATCATAAAACTGCGCTGTGTTTCTGCGATCTCACGGGGTCGTCTGGGTACGAACGAGCGTGGCATCAGGATTCTTCTACTTTCAGTAAACGGTTCCCAGAAAAACGGTACTACCTGAATTTGATAACTTTTGAGTAATGTTCATTGAGATGAATTTTGAACATTTTTTTGAGAAAAAATGTCAGAGTGAATTAATGTTGGCTTACTCATACACACAATTAATTAGGTAGATTTTCAATATATAATTTCATGTAACTCAATTGAAGGAAATGCTACACCCCAGCTTAGGGCTGGTTCTTTATAGTCATGAACTTGAATGTCAAATTTAAAATTTAAATTAATAATCAAATAAATTCTTTCTAAAAACTTTATCGGATATTGTACGTAAAAAAGTTGTACGGTAAAGTTGAAAAAAAAAAGTTTTGTCCACAAAGTAAAGAGATTGTACCCTAGTTTCTACCAAACTACTACTCAAATGAGAAGTGAACGAGATTTTGATTGCAATAGGTGTTGGGGCAGGGACGTATTAAACAAGACACAGCATAGAGAAAACATTCCTCCTACTACAGAAGCCTAACACAAAACAAGTTTTAACAATCCCATGGGTGTGAGAAGGCAGGAGCTATGCAGCGCGTCAAAAATCCCTGACCCAACGGGGGTCGCTCGAAACAAAGGTAATTTGGTTCACATTCCAACAGGAATTTGCTACAATTACGGGGCTGTTCAATGTCGCGCCCCTAATAACGCAATGAAGGGGAGCACGATTGCAGACTCGTTCGAGTCAAATGATGCTGGCGTTTTTATTGCAAGGTCCATGTTAATTGCGCTCTTCTGTGGCGGTCGAGCGCCAGGCCGGCCAAAGGGAAATGCCAGTGCAAAGGCATTCCTTACACAGCACCATTAGATCAGCGTTTAAAACCGGCACACGTCAGTATACTCCTATTATCCCTATAATCAGTATAATCCTATAATTACTTTAGCTTCAGTTTGTTGAGGCAAAACAAAAAAAGTAGAAGTGGTCCAAAGATTGGTGTCAGGATGGACAGCGAAAAGATGACAAGAAGATTATTCAGTTTTCGCGACACATAAGGAACACCAACAGATCACAGTAGAATGAAAAATTTGAATGAAAAACGGATCACAGTAGAATTAAATTTCATCACAAAGATACCTTTTACAATTTCGCTGGAGTGATTGGCAACACAGAGGTGATGTTTTCAAACATCACCGCTATGTCACAATCAGCACAGCCCCAAAGAACAGAACCCAATTCATGATGAAGGACGAAACAATCAAATTACCAATAGACTGCGGAATTTCGAGTCTATACCAGGAGGTGGAACAAATGATCAAGTTTTAGGGAAAGGAAAAAATGCATGGCCCGTACCTACCAAATGCAATAATTTTGATTCCATGTTCATAGCTTCCTAACGCGATATTGACATTTAATGTATTAACTACTTATGCAAATCATTACTTCTGAATTTATGAACAGCAAACAAAAGTCGCTCAAAATAAATCAAATTGATTGAAGAAGCTAGTTCTCGAGCAGGAGTTTTAAAATCAACATTTTACATCAGAAACTTATGAAGAAAAAAATAATCCAATAATACATGATACAGATTTGCGCATCATTGTCCTCACCGATAACATAAAAAAATTCTGAGGAACGTAAGAAAATTTTAAGAATAACACTGGTTGGGAAACACACGTTCAGAGACAGCTCAGACTACTTAGTCATCGAATGAAAAAAATGCAAGAAAAAAGCGGCAATCGCAACACCTGTGGCCTCGACACCCATACCGTTCGGTGGCAGCAGTCGAGTTTCAGCTGTTCTGCGACTGCTATACACGCTGTAGTAAGAGCCTGTTCCCTTCTACATTCAATAACACAAGTACGAACAGCTCGAGAGACAACAATGAAAGTTCACAGACAGCCGGGGTTAGTTAGAGAAATGCTTAACCCCTGCGGCGATAAAAAACAATTTTTTCAAATTGTACCATCAAGACGCGCTGTGGGGCATGAAGGTTGCATAACACATTCCCCAGCCATCCTTGACATGGTAGGTAGTGTGCGCAGCTGTCCTCTTAGATCTAACCAGAACTTGTGAAAAGCGCAAGTCGCATGTGAAGCTCAATAAGGAGGCAAGTGCGAGGCATATAGCCACGTCATTGCAAGTCTGTCGTAACTCAAATTTCGTCATTTCTCAGGATAAGCATTTTAAAGTATTCAAGTCAAATAACTTTAATAATTTTACCCAAATAAACAGCGCCATCTCTCGGTCAAAAATGCACTTAGACTTGCGACTTTACTGCTAAAAGACGCAGAATTAATTCAGCATTCTAATAAACATAGTAACTCTACGCTTGAAATTATTGAGTTATGACAGTTCCGCAATGATGCAGCGATATAATGAATGAGAACTACGCGTAAACCCGGCACCGATACTGTAAATTTAAGAGCCTCTACTTGTACCACCTGCTATATTGAACAATAGGCAATAAGATCTTAATACTCGCTACCGCCAAAATATTGACAGGTAAGCTGTCAGATCTCAAGACTAGCAACAGCTGTAGTACCAACAGGTGGATTATCAGATCTCAAGACTCGCAACAGCTGTAGTACCAACAGGTAGACTATCAGATCTCAAGACTCGCAACAGCTGTAGTACCAACAGGTGGATTATC